>CAJNSZ010002853.1:0-13312 GCA_905329745.1 Rotaria sp. Silwood2
ATCCCTATATATTCTATTATGACTTATAGAGGGTATCCCTATATACTTCATAATGGCTTACGAAGAGTACCCCTATTTATTTGATAATGCATTGAGTTATATAGATACCCAGTCCGACTGGGTGACCCAGTCCCCAGTTCTGCACTGGCACTGGTGCATTCCTAACCACGATTTATACGAATTACAAGGAAAAATCTGTCCAGTACCGATTCATGATGCCAAACTTTATAAGAGATAATATCATTTATTTTTAACCTTGTTAGATGTCTAAGCAACACAAAATACAAATGACTTCAATTCATATGAAGTGTTATAGTTGGTTTCGACCATTTTGAACAACTTATTCTTTTATAACCTCTTTATATCAAGATGAGAACAAAACAACATAATAAATAAATACTAATAAACAAAATACGAAAAGTAAAAGCGCAACATTCATTTTCGACTGCCACATACTCTTATAGATAGGATGACTAAATCGAATAGTTGTAAATTCAAAATTTCTTTGCTATTTATTCTTCTTAATTCGCATGATCACTATTATTCTAGAGCCTCATGACTTCCACTCAAACGCCGACAGTCAACATCTTGAACTTTTCAACCTTATCTGGCTTGATAATAATCCTGACATTGTAGTGAAACAACATACGGAACAGCAATTACGGTCGATTATCAATAATTTCCAAAAGTTCCAAGATGTAGCAGAATGTCAAAAATCTATTAAGCAACGATCAGAAAATGATCGAATACTGATTATTGTTAGTGGTCGACTTGGAAGAGAAATCGTTCGTTCTATTCATAAACTTCGACAAGTTATATCAATCTATGTATATTGTATGGATAAGAAAAGTCATGAGGAATGGGCTCGCAAATTCGTAAAAGTAAAATTTGGTTGAACGATTTTGGCATAATTTTAGGATATTTTTGTTGATAGATAAAAGCTGTTGTTGTTAGCCTTGATGAACTTGTTTCTCGCATTAAAATGGATCATAAAATCCAGAAAACGATGGAAGAACCACTGTCAGTCAATGTTTTTGATACCATTGTCGGTACAGGTACATCGATAAGTGGTATAAATGGTCAGTTTATTTTCGCCCAAGTTATCATGGATTGTCTTCTACGGCTGAAATATACTCAGACAGATAAAGCTGAACTTATTGATCGTTGCAAAGCGCAGTATGAAGGTAATATTGAGGAGTTGAACAATGTTCTTGAATTTGAAAAGTATTATTCATCTGATAAAGCCTTATTATGGTACACACGAGAGACATTCTTGTACAAAACTGTTAATGCAGCACTGCGAAAGCAAGATATTCATATGATATTTTTATTTCGTGAATTTATCTCTGATATTATACATCAATCGAAATGCTGTCCAATTAAACACCCTCTACGAGCTTATCGTGGCCAAAGGATGTCAATTGATGAACTGAAAGCTTTGAAAAAAATGTGTAGTCATTTTATTTCTGTGAATTCATTTTTTTCCACTACTACTGATGACCAAAAGGCTTGTGACTTTCTCGATCCTTCCAATACTGCAATCAATACTGAGCCAGTATTATTTAAAATCGATGCCGATCCTGAACGGGTTCCTATAAAACCATTTGCCGATGTCAGTGCTCGTAGTGAATATCCTGGGGAATACGAAATACTATTTATGCCTGGATCTATTTTTCGTTTGGAAAGCATTGATCGCAGTTTCCATGGTCGAATATGGGTCATCCAAATGACTTTATGTAATGATGATGAACATGAATTTAACAATGTGTTTTTATTTATGAAACAGCAATCTGGAAGTGGAGAAACAAATCTTCACACACTAGGAAAAATATTACGGGACATGGGTAACCATGTTCTAGCTGAAAAATATTTTAAACGCTTCATCGAACAACTCTCTTCTGAAGATATTTTACTTGTTGATTTATATAAAGATCTTGATAAACTTCTATCTCAGACCGGTAAATGGGACGAAAGTAATGAATGGCACAACAAAGCTTGCACCCTTACAAAACAACATTCATTAATTTCCCGCTCTAGTATTGATATGGAAAGCAAGTCTCTAGGTAGGTCACCAACAGAAAATACATTATATTGAAATAAATGTCCTATGTAAAAGTTATTATTTTGTTCGAAAAAAAGGAATTGTAAAAGTTCAGGTGCCTGATATCAGTTGTTTTTTTTTTAATTTTTTCGTCACCTAATATGGTATTTAAACACATTTTATGATATTACTAATAACTATTGTCCCCATTGGAACCGTCTGTAAAGGGCATTCAAGTAAAAATAAAAGTTTTTAAATTCTGTTTTTCTCTCTGATGGAATTTTCTGTGATTCATCGAGCAACGCTGTCTCCCGGATACTCAATGTAAAGAAATAAGCTTTTCAAGAAAGACATTCATATACCAAGAATAGAAACAAATAAACACATATTTTATGAATAGCTACGCTGTAGTTGTGCCGACTGAGGTCGTTACTTCATCTATAACTCACAAATGATGAAAGTAGATATGCTAGCGAAGTAGGCACTATTTGAAAATTAAGAAAAATTCCCACTATTTTGCATCTGTTTTCTCTATTACCTCAATAGGTATCGGCGACGTTTTGGTGCATAGATAGCTCTTAAAATAGAAACGTTTGTGTTATCCGAAAGAAAATTGGCATACATTTGGCACAAATTGTAGCTTTCATTGCTAAATTAATGGAGTTAAAATGTAAACTGCCCTAGGCTTTCCTACTAGGAGATTTTCGATTT
This sequence comes from Rotaria sp. Silwood2, assembly GCA_905329745.1. Taxonomy (NCBI): domain Eukaryota; kingdom Metazoa; phylum Rotifera; class Eurotatoria; order Philodinida; family Philodinidae; genus Rotaria; species Rotaria sp. Silwood2. Next base: position 2,753 of record CAJNSZ010002853.1, read on the forward strand.
TTACGTTATCCATCGTTTAAGTATATAGGGAGAGTATGATAATTTTAATGATATTCTTATAAAATTGACTTAGTATTTTAATGGTAGATTTCAAGAATCTTCCTTAAACATATCACTAGTGTTACGATCACATTAGTTTCAATATCATCTGAAACTTAAATGTATCCAAATGAAAAAAAAGGATACGTGATGCGTTGGAAAAATTAGGAAATTACAATCCATTGATGCATAATTGGGTAGTCTAATAGGCTGTTTAAATATTTATGTAATTGCTGATCGACATAGATAGACAACATGAAGATAGTAATCATGTGCTTTTTCTAGAGGAGAGGGTTTTAAAAAGGAATAGAAATTCAATATGTGATTAGTTCCTGTTAACCATTTCTTTGCAATTGATATTAAGAATCAAAAAGAAATATACTATCCAATAACTACTCTCTGTTGTTCTCCACTTTATATATCGTATATAAAACGGTTTATTAAATCAATTAAAACATTATTTTACTGAATATCGCTAAACACTTTTTCTATTTGACTCAAACTGAATATAGTTCTGAAAATTCTCTGATGAGTACCGATAAAATTTTAGCTTTAGACAAGTTGTTTGAAATTTCGAGAACATTTAAAGATAGCTACTTCAGTGTACTGTATACTTATGATACCATTGAATTCTATGACGAGAGCAATAATTCATATGAAGAAATGCCTAATGAAGAAGAGAGTGATGATAAAATTGATGATTATGATGAAAATGACGATCACAGTATGACAAGTCGTTTTACATTATAAGAAATGGCAATCATCATCGAATGTGTTAATCATCATCTGAACGCTGAACGCTGAACTTGTAACTATTTCTGATCAACTTAGAAAAATCAAAACTATGAAGTATATTACAAAATGTATAGAATATATTGAAAGCAACGACACACACTTAAAAAATCTAAACAAATTAAAGAATTTATCTTGAGCGAATTTCATCTGAAAAGAACAAGTGAAAAAGAAGTCATTCACGTTACTAATCTAGAACTTCACGCAATTTATAAAGCAAAAGAATTACATTGCGATGGATTCGAGTTAAGGGCAGAGAATCTGGAAAACGTGAATTTAACACTTACACTAACTATTTGCTTAGTACATATATATGAGTTCCACAAAAATAACGCAAATAATCATAATTTTTCAATACACTCAAACTGTTCGTACCGTAAAAATCGAATATCTCACTGTAGACTACCCAATGGTAGCCAATAATTTACTTCGGTTAGTTTAAAGGTAAGAGCTTTAATTTGACCCGAATATGTGCCACTTTTTTTTCGCGCAATACTAACACTGTAAGTGTTAGTATGTTTTCAAAAATTGCGAAGGCACAGGACTTGGAAATATTTGGACAATACCTCTTGAAAAAACATTTAACGGTCTTTCTACATCCAGATTCTAGATTTCTGGAGGTAAATTTCTTCGATATCATGAAGTAATTTGAGATATCTGATTCAAGTACTTCCAATGCTCGAATCTTTGCAATTTTCAAAGGAAAACTATGAGCAATCTATGCGCAAAAAATGAAGCATGTGTCTATCCCAATAATAGAGAAAAGGTGTACAAATTAGTGAGTTCACGTATAATTTTCAAGTACGACCACTTTTGCTAGCATATTCATATCCACTACCATCCTTTTCAACAAATGGAAACTCCTTTTCTTTTTGTATTACTGCCACTCTGTATTAGAGACACACCGGAAGAAAGTTTCTTCCATGTGTAACAGATGGTCATGGTCTTTTCAAAAGTTTCTTTAGAGCTCTAGAGGATTTTTAAGGTTCTAGCACTTACACACCTGGGTGTTAGTAAAAAACGAAAGTTTTTTTCGTTTAAATTCCTTGTTTTTAATAAAAAAACACCTTTGTGGTGCTTGGCAACGAAAAGTGCCCATCTGAATACCAAAAATATTTTTTTGAAAATTCATAATTCTCGCGAAATATTCTACATCAAAGCTAGCCCGCATTAGGAGACCATCTTTTGAGAAGCAATCATACAATTTCGTAATAGAAAGCCATATTCTCTCATTCTCAGTGCGAAAGGGAGGAGTAGATTGGCGAGTTAGTTATTTCGGAAGAACAAAATATAAGACATCTATTTTGAATCGATTGTTAAACTCTTCAGAATTAGATTCTTCTTTTCCCATCACATATGCTCTTCCTGTTCTACGGATAGATCTTGCAACTTTACCACGTCACTTTCTGAAAGTTCTTTAATTTATATAATTTATAATTTCTTGCATGAAACTTAAATTGTTGGTGGATATGTAGGGAGTCCATTCGGTCTATCATTTTCCTTGGAAACAATAAAAAATTTCTGTCTTCTTCTTTTATATTTTAGGCTTAAGTCCTTTCTTCGCATTTTTTTCTATGTTTTTCTATATGATGTTACATTATTTGTTGCTTTTTAAATGCTATCGATAAAATCCAGAGTCCTATACCAATCCTAGAGATACTAGATGGGGCTCTAGAGTCAAACCAAGGACACCATTTGAGCTACTCTATCAGTCCAAAACACGATGCCCGGCGTGCATCAAATAATTGTTTCGATTAGTCTACTAAAAAATCGTTAGATTACATGTTGTATATCTATAAATAATGCAAACTTGACAGTGGCAACTCGTGATTCTTTCTTTTCAGTGCTTTCAAAATGTGAGATAAAGATAGCCCTTACTGTATACACAGAGACGAGGATTAGTCGCCGCTCTGTGGAGTGGAGTGCGCGTAGCGCTCTCCCCTTCTCTCATACCGAGACGCTGATATAAAAGGTCAGTTACACGGGTCAATGTTTTTTAAACCTGTCATCGGCGTAATATTTTAGTTTTTTGCTTTTCATACATCTTAAGGCTTGTAACTGATACTACGAAGAAGATATGTAGGAAAGAGAACGTAGGAAAAGGACGCACATAAAAGGACGTATAGAAAAGTATCAACAATAAAAGAATGTGCTGAAAGGACGTATAAAACAAATATAAAGAAAAGTATACATAGCAAAATGAATATCAAAAATAACGTATTTGAAGAGCTGGTATAATACCGTACGATGTTACACGAGATTTAGCCGTATTTTAGAGTTGTTTGAGAAAAAGTTAGCTGTTTTTCTGTGACCGTTTCCCAAAGAAATCACAAAGCGAATTATATGGCATTATCTGCACTGAATTGATCATATAAGTCCAGAGGGTAAACCGCTTTTTTCTCTATTTTCAGAATGACAGGTAGATTTTGAAGAATCTCTTTGGTTTGAACTCAGGTTTCACTTCAAAGGTACATTCAAAATTTGGAAAAGCCAGTTTCCCCAGCTTTCGAGATAGTTTATTTAATCTAGAGAAACTTTATAATTTATAAGTAAGAAGTTGTATCCTACTCATGTTTTTATTTAGAGTTTTATATTAATAGATAGATTTATTTTTATCATCTTGATAGTTTGGTAATCGATCACATGCAACAATTGAGAGAATATTATTAATTCATTGAATTGAATGAGCAATATTTACAATGCACTTGTCAGTCAGATGATGACAAATATAATGTAACATATGAGTAACCCTTAATATATTTGTAGTAATAATCTTCTCGTTTAATCTTGTGCCTATTTCAAAGAAGTTTTTATATCACTGAGCTTATGAAATTCAAATTTCAAAAATCAGTAATTCTTTCTTAAAAAAACCTCAACTTAATCAATAAATAATTGTTTTTTAAGCAGACTGCAGATCAGACGATTTTTATATGAACTTGGTAGGTTATGGAGTAGTATTTGTCTCAGAAAGAGAAAGTTTTCATTTGTGTGAACACTTTCATTTTTCACGCCATATTGATGCACGAAACGTTTTTCTTGAGAGACTCATTAAAGAGAAAACGATGGTAATCAGTGTGTTTTCTAAAATTAGCCTTTTCACAATCGTTTATTATCATATGAAAATCGACTAATAGAAGTACCTTCATAATTCGACATTGATTTAATATTGCTAAAACAATGCTGTGGTTTATTGTTTTTTCTGATACATTTTAATCGAAATGCAATAGATGACTACGATTTTCATTCTTCAATAAACAGAACCCAGAACCATTGAAATGTTGAAATATAATTAATCATTATTTCGTCCATAACGTGAATTCTTGGTGGTAATTTTTGAAAAGAATATTTTGAGGATATTTTCACTTCGCTTTAGACTTAAAATACAAATGCACAATAGAAAAATTTCCTCCTGTGTTATAAATAAGTTCGACATTCATAGCGAGCTCCCTTCGATAGTTATGAAGACTTTTCTGAGATCCTCGAGTTCAGTCTAATGGAGTTGAATCACTCGGAAAATCTCTTCGATAGGGTTTAGTCACTGTTTTGAAACTGCACAATCTCGTTCTATGCAACAAAGGGATCGATATTTTCGAAATTTTGAGATAACAGTGTCTGATCAGCTCAAACTTGAAAACAGCACATCTCTATTCGACAGAATATCATATAAATAAGAAACACAACATGCAACAAATAATGGCCTAGTGTAAATCGAAATAGAAGACGTTTGCATACCGATTTATTGATTGATGATCAATCAAATTTCAATACACTTCAACGGTGTCAGATTTTCTCTCTTGAATTGTAAAAACCGCAGATCCCTATGTTTTTCCAGCAGAAGCTGTGCAAAAGGCAAGAAAGTGTATTTTTTAAATTGGATACAAGAAACAATAAAGGAGTATAAAGAATAACATTATTTGTTTTGATTTTCCTAGTGATTTTACAGCATAAATGTATTCTTTTCACAAATTAATTTCCATTTTAATTTAACCTTTGAGTATTTTATTTTTCTTGTTGTTTTACAAAACTTTTCTCTGGCTATAAATGAGTTCAGAAAAACTATATTTCATCAGCATTGCAATAAATCAGTTCTTTTTCAGTTTTCCATATTCTTACGGGTTTTTAATACCTGCAAACTCGAAGAAATCAGAATGAAATGTTAAATATCAGCTCCTGACATCAGAGGACTTATACTTGTAGAAATATCTAAAAAAAATCAGGAATTCTAGATCAATTCCGAAGATTGGAATAAGTCTGAATTTGTCTACACAAGAACATTCCTAATTTATATACAATTTTTTTCAATGATTCTCGGTATACTTTGCTTCCTTAAAACATTTTCTTGATGATAAGTGCTTGTGTCTAGGATTTCCAGTATTTTTTTGTTGTTTCAATCGATGATTCACAGTTTAGTCGTTCTAATATAGTTTCTTCAGCGCCTGGGAACAATATGGTCAATAACCCAATCATCCGCCCACTAAAACCATCGGAATCTGCTGTCGAAACGATGCAAGATGTGGCAGTTAATAAGTCGACGATCTCTCCCAAACTCAGTACTACTGAACAAGAAAAGGATTCGGCTCTCCATGTTTCGTCTATTAACGCTGGGCATCCAGCGTGCCAATCTCACGCAGGTTAGTGAACAGGAATTTTTTTCTTTTAAGAGACATTTTAAATAAAAAAATGCCACTTTATTTCATCATTTTTCAATACCAAAAAATAAAAGATAGAGCGTTTTTGTTCTAATCAACTAAATATCAGAGAAGTACAAAAAATGATAATTTTAGTTTTTAATAAATGAAGAATGTATAACTGTGTAACTATTCAATTAGTATTCGTAGATAAAAGTTGGCTTGATTGCCAGTTTCATGCTGATGGCAAATCAATAAAGAAGCTTGATGAAATTGAAAATGAAATGGATGAACCAAATGATATAATCGATAAAAATATTTTGGATCGTATTCAAGGTTCAATGGAAGGAATGGCTTTGGGTGATGCTCTTGGTGCTCCCGTAAAATGGCAATCGCGTGAATATTTAGCTCATCATCCAGTAACTGATCTCCAATCAGGAGGAACTTCGAGCCTTATGAAAGGACAGGTATAATGTTTTTCCGTATTAATTTATAATGAAAAAGTTCAAGAGGTCTTTAGAAAAGTTTTTCTTAGCAAGATGACATTCTTTGAAACATTGTTTTCATGTGTTGGGGATAAAAACTCTACGATATTGATAACGTGATAGTACTGAAGAAATTGTTGAAATTAAATAATCGTTTGTAAAGCATCGTTAATGTGCAACAATTGGTCAAATATTATCATTTTGACTTCACTAGAATGACTTATCAACTTGGTTTAAATAATTGTAGCAAATCAATAACAAAGCTGTCTATTAGGATTCCTAAGAAAAGCCTCTGGCATCAAAATAATTCTTCAATAACTTACAGATATCTGCCTTGAATGTTAGAGAAATAACATTAGTTTATCTGCTAGGAGTTTAAAAAAGAAACGTTTTTTTAAATAAAGATACTTAAAATAAATGATATGTTTTATTCATCCTCTGCTACCAATTTTTTTGTCAACGGAGAAATTCATTGAGTAAAAATTAATTTTCCCTCTGGTATGACCGCCTGGAGAAAAAAGCTCAAGACAAAATGGAAGATTCAGCTCTGTAGATGTATTAATCAAGTCAACATGTTTCTTATTTTGAAAACATTGTTTCTATTTTTAATCCATTTCTTGTCATAATTCTTCGAAAGAAAACATTTGAATATATTGAGTCTATAATATCCGTTATTCTGCTCATCGAAATCTACGCGTGTAGAAAATTTTAGAACTCTTTGTTCATCTATTCTGAAAAAAAAGTCCAAAAGCATGTACAGAAAATATTCTCAAAAAGGTTTCAATATGAGACTTTCTTTTTCTTTCCAATGCACTGGTTCAACATTGAAAAGAAACACTTTGTTTAACTTCTTAGATAGTTCAAATCGAAATGTCAAGCCCAATATATTTTAGCGCAAAAATGATTTAGATAATAAGTACACATTGTTAATAGAATTTTCAAAAAAATGACTGTTGAAACTTTTTCGCAAATAAAATTTTCGCAAAAATTTTCAGTGATTTAGGACAAAAATAAAATTGTTCACTATTTTATAAAATATTATTTTCCTCTGAATAGTTTGTTTCAATAAAGCTTTACGTGAAAAAAAACATAAATGAAGTAAACATCAAAAACCACATTTTAACAATCAATGACCATTTGAAAATATCATATGCTTCACTATTTTTTGAATTAACCTAGACTGTTCAAAACTATTGAGATAGAGACGTTCTTGTTTGATAGAGCATGCTCAGGAACATCTATCTATGTAAAATTTATTATTGTGATCGCTTTTTTAATAGATTTCACAGTGACCTACACTCACACTATACTCAAGCGTATACCTAGGCAGTTCTAAATTTATCAGAAAATTGTCAACAATCTCTTTTAAATAAATAACACTAGGGTCCTAAAATTTCGCGATGGATATAAGACTTCTCCGATCACTCTTTAGTGTAGTTTGAGTATAGATCACTGTAAAAACTAAATTAACGAAACATCAATAAAATCAATGAATTTTCCGAATAAAGGCGTCACTGGGCTTGCTCTAGCAGCGACCAAACTTGAATCCTAGAGAACTTTGAACGTTCGAGAATTATTCAAAAACAACAATGAAGTATATCATATTGTCACAAAAGAAATAGTATGATTAAAAATTTTCACATTATATCGTCAACCTAAAAAATATTAATGGAATGATTTTGTGTATCGGGGTAGATAACACTACTAAAGAAATAAAGGAAATTGGCAGCTGTCCCACTATCCCTATCAATGAAAATCAAAAATTCAAAGTATTGACAAAGTCGACTGTTCCCCTTCCATCTCAAAAAAGTTGATTGTAGGGTGTACTGTGTTATTTTTTCAAGAGATTCGGCCATTTTCTTCTACTTAAGTATAAAGAACGTGAGAAGCTTATTTTGACATTTGTAAACTCATCCTGGTCGCTTGCCAAGAACTTGATATGTGTAATAATGAGTCTTGCGAAAAGCTTTTGATCCATATAGGACGTATCAATGTTTCTTTCTATTTTGGTGGAACAACATCGTTTTAATGTAAAAAAAAATGTGATGAGACTTTTGATCAGTATTCTTCAGAACGATTAAGAATTGAAAGTTGAAATTTGCAGTATTCGTTTTATATTCATCCGTTTAGTTTTGTCGATAATCACCTAAAAACTAAAAACGAGTAAAGCGAAAAGTTTAGAGAGGAATACACACTTTGAGATCTGATGTTTTTAATTTTGATTCGATTAAAAATATTACATGTTTCTTTCAAATTACATCTTTTTTCATTTTCTTCGATCTATTTTTAATCTATAGTTGATTAAGGCTTCATTTAATTTTTTTTGCTATGAAAAAAACTGGCTGACCCCGTGACGGAACAGTTTTTACTAAATCTGCGAGCAACTTCAAACTGTATAAAATCAAGCGTCGTTATTAGAAAAAGAAACAGATTAAGTTATTTCCGTTGAGCATATTTATGCGGAATTTCAATAAACTCAACAAAATTTGCATACGTTCTAGCGATAGACAATAGCTAGATGACTGACTTTAGCAGTCAAAGTAGTCAAATCAGTGAAGGATGGTTACTGGAACAATTATTGAGTGCAGTTGAGAATTGCACAAATTATCAGTTTAGCAATTTTGTAAATTGAAATTATGAAAATTGTTTGTAATCGTCTTACATATGTTTCAGTTGACCAATGCTACTTCAACAGCATTGTGTTTGGCGAATTCATTGATATCTCGCCGTAGTTTTAGTCTTTATGATCAATTGGTTCGTTACAAATGGTGGTTTAAATCAGGATACATGTCATCAACTGGAAAGTGTATTGGCATTAGAGAATCTACCAAAGAATCACTGTGTGAATTTGAACGTCGTCAACAAAGATATGCCAATGAATGGGGAATTTCAATGAAAGATATGGATTATCTTTCTGATCCTGGACTACTAAAACAATTTAATACGTGTTGCATTAAAGACGAAGTAGCAGACAATGATGCTCTTGTGCGTCTAGCGCCTGTGCCACTCTTTTTCTATAGATTTCCTCAAGCAGGTGTTGAATATTCGGGTCGAAGTGGACAAATCACTCATGGAGATAAAATAGTATACGATGCATGTCGTTACTATGGTGCTTTGATTGTTGCTGCTCTGCATGGTTCTACAAAAGAACAATTACTCGATAATCAATTTTACTTGAAGAACAAATCTTGGTTTAGTGACATAGAACTTCATCGTGATGTAGAGTCCGTTGCTAAAGGATCGTATAAAAGAAATGGCTACGATGCCGGTATTCGAGGTAAAGATCATATTGTGAGTGCACTAGAAGCTGCGCTATGGGCATTTTGGTCCGATGACGGCTCATTTGAGAAAGGCGTTCTGGCTGCTGTTAATCTTGGTGATGATACAAATACCACAGCTGCTATATATGGACAATTAGCTGGTGCTTATTATGGTTATCGGGCATTACCTGCACGTTGGTTGAAGAGTGTTCATGCGAAAACCTTTATTGAAAAACTAAGCAAATGGATTGCAGTGGAGGGAGAAAGTTGTCAGAAACGATATGAAGCCTTTCTCTCTCGATCATCGAAAAGTAATAGTTGAAAATATCTTCGAACCATTTAAGCAATTTTTAATGATTTTTTATGTCTTAGTAAGAAACAAGGTTGTAAGCATGGTGTCTTTAGGACTGAAATATTGAAATGGCATATTTACAATAAAATATAATGTATTACCATCAGTTGTATCTTGAAGTGACAAAAGTCGAGAGAATTTTATGATTTTTTGGAAAAGTTTTAAAAATATTTTTAGAAAAGAAAAAGAAAACTTTTGAATTATCTGGTAAAAGAACAAAGTTTTTTTATATTGATAGAGAAGCAGGCAAGATAGTGTGACTTCTTCTGGAAACATCCCTGCTAACCCCATTGAAATCTTTTCGTCTAAAGTCGGTAATTGAGAAGTGTCTGTATTGAGGGAGGGTGTGGGGTGTGAGTTATTTCTCTTAAATTACTCACACCCAACTTTTCGCGACCTTTCAAATGATTCACCTTATTCAAAACGAAGACTTTTTAATATTTCGCTTTCTACTTACGTTAGTTAGGCCGTTTTTTTTAAATGTCTCTTAAGAAAATACAAGCTTTGTGTATCAAAATGGGACGAATCACAAAAATAATTGTTAAGCGAAAGTCAATGTATTCAAGCGATACAGCATGTCTTATTGTACGGTTTCATCATGTATGAGTTGTTTGAACTTTTCGGACAACCTAATAGGCTTTTCTTGATAAAATCGAATACGTCCATTGTATTTCCTGTTACTTCTATTTTTGGTTCACCACCAATATCCTTCGCCCATACTTCATGGTAAGCGACATCCATACAATAAACAATAATGGGTATTTCCGATTTGATTTTTCTGCGTTCAAGGGCAAAATCTTTTCCATTAGTAGATCCACTTGTATCCACGACACCGTATATGGACATCTTACATTTTAATAAGTTCAATGCTTCATTTGTTGTTTCGCTAGCATATAAGGTATGAAAAAAAAGTTCACAGAACTTTTGTAATCGATATATCTCTGCAACCACTCAAGTAATTTCAAAAAGCAAATAGTCATTGTAAAGAGCATTTGAAACTGTAC
>CAJNSZ010002854.1:0-13309 GCA_905329745.1 Rotaria sp. Silwood2
TGACCAGTTTTTATCAAAGCACGCTTTCGAACACTTAGTGCTATAGTTTGACATAGCAGAAATCAAATTTTTGGATGGGACCTATTTCAACAGCTATCAACTCTTTCCAGTGAAAAAATTTTCATCGAAAAAAAAGTTTGTAAGACTAAATGAAATATCTTGCTACATTGAGAAAGAATATTGATTTGTTCAGATTACATTCTTTCATGTTCTGAAAATACTAATTTTTTTTTTCGTAGTTGTTTTCAGTGGAATAAAAATTGATCAACATGATTCTTTATCTAGCATCTATTTTCAAAGCTGACTTTTAGCTGTCAATATCGAGACATTTTTATTTACAAGATCAACAAAAAACACAAAAATCTACATAAAAGAATAGGGAACTAGTAAGACGAATATTAAGAAGATTCAGATTTATTTGGTAAACGAAGAAACATCAATTTTTCGTTGTATCGAAGATAGAAAATTTTTTTAACGATTTCTGTTGAAAATTTTTTTTTTTTTTTTCTATTTAAAATTTATTTTTTCTATTAATATATTTAAATTTTCTACCTTAATATTGTTCAAAACTACTAAATCACAGTATTCATCTTCTAACTCATATACTTGAATAAATAATTGCTTTTTAGCTGTTCACAAACAATAAAATTAGCGATAATTGCAAATTTTAACATGTTAACATTTCTCTCATGAAATAGAATAGCTGTATCAAATATTGATTGTGTACAATGTTAGGACGAGTACTGTTCATTTTCATATTCACAATGATAATATGCTTGATTGTTTTTAGTTGAATAAAACTTTTGTAAATAATTTTTTTCGTCATTCTTTAATTGAATCTGTCTTGCCATTGTAAAGTCACATAAAAGATATGGCTTACAATATCCTTTTCGAATTAATTCTAACAGATAATTATATAACGGAGATTGTTGACTTTCTTCTAATGTTACGCAAAAATGATTGTCGTAGCATCTCCATATTATTCAATATTTTTTCAACTTGTTTTTGACATTCATGAACTGCCGACGTGATTGTTTCTTCAAGAATTTAAAAACAAATTATATAATTTAATTCTAATTTGTCTAGTGTAGAAACCTTACTAAGTATTGACTCATAATTGAAAGTTGAATAACCTTATAAAGGACCATAATCACGTATAGATTCAGCAAAATGAACGATAGAATGTATTATGTTCGTACAATGGCGTTCACCATATAAAAATTTGAATTGTTCTACATGCTTATTTAATATTAAATACATTGCTTCTAAATCTTTTTTTTTCAATCTCATGATTTTCACCAATATGTAATGCAAAAACAAGTAGTTTTAAATGATCATAATAATTTTGGAGTCGTATATCTTGGGTGTGGGTGTGGCTGTGAATTTAGAGGAGATCAACACTGACACCACACATCCTCATACCCACACCTAAACCATATTTCACCGCTATTGTAAGGACAAAAGATGAGTTTGTTCGAATCAAATGAAAGAGGACCTATCATAACCCCCAAATCTACCCAAACAAACCTACGCTTTTTGTTAAGATAGAGAAAAAAGTCTCCTCAAATCTGATTGGCTCATATGAAATGCTTTCAGGTAATCAGATTTCAGAACTATTTTTCTTCCAGATTCTGAACACAATATACAGTATTGCTCCGATCATATCGAAGAAAACCACTGCATTGACCAAGTCGAGGCTATCTGCTACTTTATTTAAGTTTATTCAAGCGATTAGTTGAGTTCTTTTATTCTCTATTGGCAATGAAGATGAAAATTAATAAAAAAGCAATTCGTGCTGGCACGCCTAACTAAAACGAATTCTACCTATGTTTAATTTTGCCTATGACATTTATCTAGAATTGATAAAAGATCAAATTGAGCGGCATATTACATATGTACAAAGTGATACAGAATTTTCAGCTGAAATCTGGTCGTTTTGCAAAGGATAAATCATGTTTAATTATGATTGTTTTGTAGTTTATGATTGCAAACTCAATGATTCGTTATACTTCATTTATATTGTGTTATTTTCTTATAGTTCGATGGTTTACTTTTTGTCTCTTGTCAGCGAAATATGCTACAATAGAATGTGATTTCAGGTCAAACGACTAGGGCTCCACTTCTCAGTAAATCGAATGATATTCGATCCAGACAAACGATGATTGAGAAAAGTTAATCAAAATTCAATCCGAGGTAGTATCATTTTGAAATTCCATTAGATATTTATTATTTTGCATTCGAATCAAATAGAGGACGGTTCATTTACGTTGAACAAAGATTTAGCTGATGTACTTCACATAAGTCCTATTACTTTCAATGGTCTTGAACATTATTTAGGTAAACAAGATTTTAACTCAATAGGTAACATTGAAGGATTTATTCTTAACGTATAGAGATACGAACTTTTATTTTGCTTTTTTGAATATGCACAACGAACTTCTTCCTTTGATTGATATATGTGCTATTCTTATGTGGTTTGTTCTTCAAATACGAGCTTTATAAGAGAATAAGATTCAATTTTTAATTAATATTGAACAAATCAAAATAGATTGATTCTTTTTTGAATTTCTCGTGTTTAATCAAAATTATTCCGATCTTTTTCTGAGATTCGTCTTTACAACCATTTACCTGCTTACATAAGCGAACAAATGAATCAAGAATCAAATTCTATCAACAAACAAATCAACATTAATCGTATTAGTAACTAAGAAATAGTTTCAAATGACATATCTTCTTTTCTAAGGATTTTATTTTTACATTTTTATTATTCTAATCTTGAAACTTTTCAACATTGCTTACGCTTCAACAAAAAAAAATACACAATTTGAGATAATTCATTAGTCATATTCTAATACGTCAAAAGTTGTGTCAAATTACGAACCGGAAATCCGAAAAATCTTAACCTAATTTTATTAATTTGAGAATTAGCATTGAACATTGATCATTTTTCATAGTTTTATTTTCTATTATATGACAACTCAATTTTTCACACATATTGGATCTCTTGCAGATATCAAAACAAAATTGTTATCATCGTTCTATTACAAGTCTTTATAGTTCCATAGCGCTAACGCTATATGTCTTCGTTATAAATATCACATTTTTCAAAGGTGCTCAAATAATAAGAAATATCTGAAACCCTCTCCGTGATGCAGAATTTTTTTTTCTATCAGAACCCATAAGAGCCTATCCGACATTCGCTTCTTTTCTATCGATAATAACCAAATACCATCTTGATACGGTCATATTGTCTCTCATAATAATTTTTCCGGTCTTGTTGTACCAGGTGAATATTTTAACTAAATGTGTAAATGAATGTGCTCCATCTGATGAAACTATTTTCGACTTGAAATTTGATACCTAGTAAAGCACTTTTGATTAAAACCCTATACCTGAGAGATAATTTATGTTTTTTTTTCCACTGATATTCAACTTTTTTTCTATCAATTTTTGATCCCTGGTCCTCCTCAGAAATATAGGGGAAACTGAAATTCATCACCACAGGCATTTATATAACCAGACACATCTGCTTCAGTCTTTAAATTGTGTTTTCACTATCCAAACGGCTTTTTGATTACGCTTTACTTTTCAAGGTAAAATAAAGATAAATTATCAACCCTAGTCCCTTCTTACATAGATAAAAAAATCAATGATGAAAGTGAAAATTAAAACGAAATCAATGTATAAATATAGTGTTGCTTGTTTTTGTTGTTTCTTTTTTTCTATCAATAAATGAAGATATTGTCATAGTTAAATTAAATGTGATGATTACATCGGTGTCATTTTCGTTTTGACGCTTCACATGTAGCCTTCGTGTGCACATAATATTAGTAAAAGAAAATATGCTCTCTTGTTACGGTTGAAAGCGTTAAAATCAATTTTGAAATTTTTCTCTTATTTTAAATCACTAAGACAAGTACAATCGGCAGTTCAAGGTAATGTATGTATAGAAAAACTGAAAAATAATTGCACGACTTCAAGTGAAATATACACTCATAATATGTATCATTTAATAAATGCTATGATTAGAAGTTATTTCACTGTTTAATTCGTAAATTACTGTTTGATTAGTGTTAAAATTTGTGCTACTTTTAAATTATTAAAAATAATGTGTAGAAAATCGAACAATAATTTTTACATCGTCAAATCCTCTGGAGATTGCTTTTGATGAAGTAAGCGAAACATAAAGTTACACAAAAAACAATCAAAACTTCTTTGAAGAACCGTAGAAAGTCGTGTATAAAAAAACTGAGAAAATCATTAAAGTTTTCTGATAAAGAGAGTGAATAATCACAATAAAAAAAAAATTTGATCAAAGAGAGAAAAAGAAGTCTTTTATTCTATATAAAAGAAAAGTTTCAATACCATAGTGGGTAGTACAACAATGAGCTCAGAAGTCATTTCAAAATAGTTCGATAGAAAAAAATTTTCTTTGGAAGTCTTTCAAAATTTATTGATTTTCGAACCAGATTCAAAGAAAAACTAGAAAAAAGTATTTAATTAGATAGAGTAATTGATGCTGTATTCAACAATATCAATACGAAAATCCTCTGAAATCTTTTCAAAAACATAGTGAACTCGAAAAAAGGAATAAAAACAATAACATAATGAGTATGCATTTCTCTGACAATCACCAAAGTTCTCAATGGAAATAAGAAATTAGCATACTGAAAAATGTTTAATTCACTTGAGAAAACAATAGTTTATCATCATTCTATGTAAAAATAATAAGTATCATTTTCATAGTAGATAGTTGTGTGCGAAAAAATACCTGACCTTGGCTCTGTGATTCTTTGTATGAAAACTTCTATTTTGAGTGCTTGTCAAAATGCATCTTATTCTTAACAAGACGCAAACAGAATAGAATCAATACTATATAGATCGGCATCATTATTCATGCTTATCGCCATACAATTAATTATCGAACTCTATTTTATTTCCGAGAGAATTTAAAAAAATGAAATATAGCTTATTGAATTATAAATTATGAAACACAAAAGAAAAAAAAAGGAATCGATACAAAATTAATAATAGATGTGAATATTTATTTGAAAGTACAATTAACTGTTTCAACGGCTACATTTTTCTAATTATGGATCTATAATTATCATTATAATGCACTATAAAACTTGTTGTAAAAGAATAAGGTATGAGTTAAATATTTTTTAAAGAAAATGTTTAATAAAGTTGTTAATCATCTGCTCAGTCCTCAGTCGCTATTGAGCTAGCCGCGCCACGCCAAGTAGGTGAGAATATAATTGGTTCAGTAGCTTTATTAGAATTATCTGTCGATCCGACAGCGTCGTTTGGTTTATTCGTTGGTTCCGTAGATCTGAAAGAAAAGTGGGACAAAAATTTTATACAGACGTTATAACTTACTGATCTTTTTGGTTCGTGTTGTTGATTGTTTGTTGACTCGCCTCGTCCATATTCAGATAGATGAAAAAAATGAATGATGAAATGAGAAAGGCAAGACGAAATGAATATATAAAAAATAATGTTTTTATATCATTTGTTTTCTTCTATTCATAAATGAAGATATTTTCATAGTTAAGGTAAATACGATGATTTTATCTATGTATCCACGTTTGACACCTCGAATACAGACTGTATATTCACATAATATTTGCCAAAGAACGTGTGTCTAATTGTCGCGTTTGACAGCACCAGAGTCACTTTATGAAGTTTTCTCTAAAAATAAATTGATGATTCATGTACAAAATATAATGTTGATTATGAATAACTATATGATACAAATCGTGCTAACATAATGATTGAATCTACATAACTTTTCCTGTTCAAAAAATTCAACTCGGTGAAATATATACACAGCAAAAATCTATTGGCGGATTTGAATTTATTATTTTCTGAATTTACTAATCGATATGTACTACACCAGAAAATGTACATATATTCGAATAATGAATTACTTTCTATCAACTTCAGATAGATCGCTTATTTATATAGACGATGAACATTTGCAAAATATTTTTAAATAGACTTTTCCATCCAATAACCATTAGGAGACGAAACTGATTGTAATGTTTATTCGCTCTAAAAACAACGCATATATTGAAAGTTACAGATATAAAAAATAACTCAACGAAAACCGTCGATTTTCCTCAAAACAGACAACATATGAAGTGCTATTCAGTATTTTATGCCGTCTTCTATCTCATACTAAATAGAATCTTTGCATTTCTTTTGCCAAAAGACTTGTAGAACTCATTCTACTCTTCACGATAACATATATCATTATGCATAGATTGATATGTTTGATTGTCAATATTTTCTCAGAATATCTTGTTATATTAAAATACCATTTGTCATTATGCTCAATGTCAATATATTATACATAGAAATCTAACACCTTGAAAATTTTACTATTGCATAAAATTAATAGTGTAATATTTAATATTTTTGTTGTATACTTTTTAAAATATCATTAATAGAAATGCAACTGTCGTGATGGAAGAGTTCAAGTCAAAAATAAATAAAAACAATGAAATTATAAATCAAGGAGAAAAACATGTTCTTAATCAATTCGATTATGTTCAAAGAAATATTAACATATACTTGTATTATCGTCTTAAATTGAAAATAATATTATCATTGGAGATTCATTTTAGTGAAATAAATCAACTATTATTTTTACGTCGAAATTTAACACCGATAAATTAGGGAAATAATTTTCTTAATCAGTTGATCGAATAGAAAGAGAAACAATACTAGTAGATCAATAACATTGATACAAGAATGAAAACCTTCATGAAAATAAAATAATAATGCTAGATTACAAGAAAATCTGAATAATAATCCTTCCGAAGATGATAATTATGATACATAAGTTACAATTTAATGAACAATGTATGAATTTGTCTAAGTTTAGTTGATACGTATTTTCTATAATTTTTATTTCAATTAATAAGCAAGGCAAAAGAATTGGGAAAAATGTTGAAATCTATTTCTCAACAATATAGCATTCGATTGACTTGAAAATTCTTGTTTTTTTTTTTTTGAAAGATTCAAGTTTGGAAATTATACGAATAAAACAACAAGAGATAAAGTGATTCCCAAAGACGTCCATTTTCTAATACGAAATTAGAATTCAGATGCATTTCCACTTTCAATAAGACAAAAATTTAAATTTCACCTCAACCTCACTTCCAGTTGTAATTTGTGTTTCGAAAATTTAAAAGTCATCTGAGGGTTCATTTTTTCTGGCACATTTAAATATAGGTATTTTGATTTCGGAAACTTAATAAATTATCGAAGTAAACTAAGGATATGAAATTATTTTTTTGTAGAAAAACTAATGTGGTGAACACAGATAAAGAATATGTAGCTATTTTAATACTCATCACTGTTCTTGACCATCGTGAGCCACAGCAGTCAGGTTGAACATTAATGTCAACTCGTCTGCGTAATCATAATTCGTATACTAAATCAAATTATTATCAATTTTAGATTCTCAAGTCAACGCAGAATTAATAAAATTGATATTTATCAACTTTATAGTAGCGCAAATTGAAACAACAAAATAAATGCAAACATCAGATCTGATTGAGAGAATATAACACGTTTTGTAGTATATCATTCTCTATAGATGAATTTATGGAGTATATTGTTGGATTTTACCAATATATGATATTTCAGATTTTCTTTGCTTTTATAGAATTTTTATTTATCGTACTTTTTATTTGGTGTTGTCTTTCATATCCGCAACAAAATCTATTATAGCTTTGTTTAACCAACTTATTTGAGTAAGTGTACGATAGTCAAATCCCAACTATAGCTTGATAAACATGAAAAAGAAAATATCTTTCAAATGCAATCAGAATAGGTAATGATTTATACGGATGTTGAAAGATTAACAACATACAAGAACATTGTAGCTCTTAGTGTTATCGTAATATATTTAATGGTGCAACAACGACAACGTTAGCATTGTAAAAATAAAAATCAATGTTAAATAAAGATAAATCAGTGTAAGTCGAAACATAATGATTAATTCTTTTATTTCTAGTGTATTACGTTCCTTGTAGTAGAGGTCTTGGCGACGTTTTATGTTGCGTTACTTATTTCTTTGTTTTCTGAGAGAAAAAAAAAGAAAAGAAAAAGCAAGATTCATTATCTACTGATTTGTACTTCCTAGGAATATTATATCAACATTAGTGTCAAGAGATAATGTCGATGTTTGACAATAAGTATTTGAGGTAATTAATTGCTCCAGCGCATTAACAACTGAGTTTTTCCAACCTTTTTTAATACATCGCAAATAGTAATGATTTTAATAATGTTTACAATATTCATCTGAATCCAATCAGTTTTCTTAAGACTTTATTTATAATATTGATTCAATTTATTAGTGATCATTACTTTTTGATCGTTTGTTCTTGAGAATTCTCTTCAAAAGAAATTTACTTGAGGTAATTTCTATTATTACTTACGAAATTGGAAAAAGCTTTTTCAATTAAATATAAATTGTTTCAATACTTAGAACAAAACCGTATTCTATACTGTTTGATAAGTTCTTAATAAAAGTTCGGTCAAGTGTATTTTATATGAGAACAAAAGAATGTTTATGGATTTATTCTAGTGACGGGCATCAAAAGTCTTCATTATCTTATGGATGGAAGATTTATTTTTCATAGAAAAAATCTTTGAGTTTCAATCGAACTTTGACTTTTTTCAATGATTACTGATCTATTTCTGAATGTACTTATGTATTCATCACAGATTCGACTTTTTTTTACTAATGAACATTTTCCTGCTTATTTGCCAGTATTTTTATTCTTTTGCAATAGAGCGAGGATTACTTTGGCATCAAATAACATAGAAAGGAAAGTACACACGACACTTTGATAATACAGGAAGTCAATTTTTGAACTTCTATAGTTTTTATTATTTGTACCAAAGCATTGCAAGAAAAAAATTTATTGAAACTGTTTTACTGGAATATTCAACATTGGGCATCATACTCAAATTAAAAGTATCAACAAATGGAAACAACTTTAGTATACATGATTGAGATTGGATGAAAAAATTCACAGTTTGGAAATAATAACTAATCAGACCAACAAGAACGAATTATTTTTCCAATATCTCTCGAATATTCACGTATTTCTAATAAATAACCAACTCTTTTTATAACTTACGATAATATATTTCTTCCCTTCACGTCAGACAACATTTCTACTCAGGTCAGTATTAATTAAAAAAAATACTTGAAAAATATCAAAAGTGTGAGAATTTTCTATATCGTAACGAATATCTATTTAATTAGATTGTTAATAAATTTCAAATAGTACAGTTCTTTCTGTTGTGTATAAGCGTAAATGAGCATTAATTATTGGTTTCGATCACTACAGAACAAATTCATTGATATATTATATTTATGATGTCACAAGTTTTAAGACAGCCTTCAAAAATATTAATTTTGAAGTAACCGTATGGTTCGGTTGTAATCGTAATCAATTCTATGAAATGGTTAAAACATTTCCTGAAAAATTTGACAATAAGTATTATTTATATGGTTGCATTATGCTTACAGTGATGGAAATCATAAGGCTAACTACATACTACATCACAGTATTTACATTTGATTGTGATAGAAATTACGTACAAACTAGACATATAGATATGCAATAAGGTTTGTCATATATGACTACACCCTCCAAAACCTCTAATTGCGTTTTCTTGGACTTATACTAATGAGGCGCCTAATGAAACATAAAATAATGAAAACGATATTTTAACTGGAAATCTATTGAAATACATTAAAAACACATAATACACATATTGAATGCATTTTCATGAATGTTGTTCGTAATGTTAAATTACAAATTGATAGATTTGAATAACCATATCGAACAAGCTTTCTTATAGAGAAACTTTACTTCATAGGAAATTAGGCTATAAACAAATATAGTGACAATATATTTGAGCAAAACGTGTGAAGAATTGAGGAAATAGCTCAAAGTGCTCTTCATTATACTATTATGACTCTAACCGATATTGTTGAGTTGTAAATTCGAAAATCTATCAATATTTCTAAAACAGAAAATATTAATCAGAGAAGGTAACGAAAATCAACTATAATCATAGAAAAAAAGAAAATATTAATATGTATTTAGAAGAGAATTTCATAGCAATTTAAAATTCTGAAAGTAACTTAAATCAAATTTGAACTTTCCATATTTATGAGTGTTCGTGTCTTTTACAAATATCCATAGATTTATTGTTTTTAACATTCGAAAAATATGTGTGTATCTCACATGTATTCAGTTCTTTCTTTTTTAATGTTTCACTTAATTTGCGAAAGCTACTGTAAAAAGTCAGTCAGTTATCAATGGCGACTTTAAACCTTAAGTAAACTAAAGCAAAGCATAGGATAATAATAGAAAAAAAATCGCTTAATAAATCGTAGGAACTCTTCTATATTATAATAAAAACAAAGTCTATTGTGAGTATACGTAGAATATTTGCATTCTATTATTTTTCAAAGGTTTTTATCGATGCAGTAAAACTTCGCTGCCATATATCAAAGTTCTGAATTGAAAAACGTGAAGAGTGTGAGGATGATGTTTAAAAGCAGGATGAAAAGTTTTTTTCTGTAATATTATTAAGAAATTTATTTACTAGTTTTACCAATAAAAATTTGAAAGATCTACACCCGAAAATAATTTCAGATTCAAATACACAATAAAACAAGAATATTTAGGTACTAATACTATTCAATAAAACCCTGGAATGCAGAATAGCGAGCAGAATTGTTTTGTTTTTTTACAGTTGATGATCATTATCAGCAAGATCTAAATTCGAAATTCTTCATCGATTCTTACAGAACAAAGTAGTAGTGTTCGACTGTGATTGAAAGAATTAGTTCAAATCAACGAACGATTCGGTCCTATTTTCAGTGTCTGATTGCGATATCATTTACTATCTAAAAATAAATGGCATTTAAATAAAATGCTGTTCAGAGCAGCTCATTCGAGAAGGTTCTTTTTTCTATAAAATTGTAACAGACTAATCAATTGAATAGATAACCGCATCGCTTTAGAAACTTTTCTGGATCTACTACGGATATTGGTCAACGAAGAAAAATGTTTACTTCAATCTTTGTTTAAAATGAAATGATCATGTATAGATAAGTGATTGACGATTAAAAGAATAATAAATTCTGGTAAATAAATTATACGAAAGAAGTCGAAGGATGGACGGATAATATCGATTCAACGTCAAGATTAGGACGAAATAGTCATGAATTGTATTGAGATGATTCGGACAAAGCAAAAACAGAAGCCAAAGATGGTTTATCAACAGTACAGATGATACAAGAAGTATACTACAAAGAAGGACCAATAAGTGGTTTCTATCTAAATTTTCTAATTAGTGTCTGTTGTCTTATTTTCGAACTTGTCTGTTTTAGTGCTGATCGCTGTAACAGCACACAGAATTATAATTATTTGAGCACGCGATAATGTTCATATTGTCAATATTATTCGTGACA
Organism: Rotaria sp. Silwood2; assembly: GCA_905329745.1. NCBI lineage: Eukaryota > Metazoa > Rotifera > Eurotatoria > Philodinida > Philodinidae > Rotaria > Rotaria sp. Silwood2. Next base: position 11,513 of record CAJNSZ010002854.1, read on the forward strand.
TCTGTTATCGATCAAGTGACGGTATTCGTGGTTTTTATAAAGGATATCTAAGTATCACTTTCAATGTCGATTCTATATAATTCAATTATGTGAAAAATCTATTGGCAATTTCAAGCAAAACTTGAACGAATTATTCTTTTTGAATATGATCGATTGGTAGCTTCTCTTTCACCTATCACTTAAAACTCGTCCTCAAGTAGCTTCAACGTGACAATCACTTTGGAGAACATTTCGAATTTTAATCGATGAAATTGGTTTGAGAGACTGTTTTTGTGTATTATAATGATGTCTCTCTATGAAATAAACAAACAAGCATCTATAATATCTATTCCAAATTGACTTCTTTCTTTCAATACATCCTTAGAAATGTTTTCTTTTCGTATGAGATCAAATTTTTCAAACAATGAAATATTCAGTGATATAATTTCTTCAATGAAAAACACACTTATTAAACTGAAATGTTAAGTAACAATAAAATACATTACCAATCGTATTTCTTTATCATTAGACAAATCATTCAAATAGATATAATCATGACGAGAGAATAAATTGAAAGATGATCGTTTCCAAGCGCTTTTTATAACTTTCATTGAAAACCAATAAGTAAATTAAACCTGTGAACACGCATTACTCTTATATTTATTTTTTCTGCAATGATCTATCAACAGTAGGAAAATGACAGTGCAAAAATGCACTGCGTTCTGCTTAGTAAAAATACGACTGGCAGGTAGATACAATATAAGTAAAATATTTTTTCATCATAATTTTGTTAAATTCTTCATCATTCGCATTTCATTATTCTGACCATGTCACTATTAAAATATCTGACATCTTATTTTCTTTTTCTCAATATTGGTCTCATAATAAGAAAGTAGCTGTTTGTACATGTATGGAGTATGAATAATTGAATATCCGTGCTAATCGATGTGAGAAAATTATTATCTCTGCTCTATATGTCAACAGAAAGAACACCAAGAATGTATGTCTTCCCTTCTTCTACATCCCCACACCATACCCTACATCTACGAACAAAAAAGAAAAAACGGTGAACATACAAAAGAATTAGAATTAATCAATATCGTCATCATCAACATTATTGTCGATTATTGTTTCAATCGGGTAAACATAATTTTTCTCTTAGAGTTTAGTTGTAGACTTTCTCATTAATCCTAGTTCTAGCCACAGTTACATCGCACGCACACTCTACACTCTAACAACATCGAAGACAAGAGACATGGTTTTATATATTGATTCATAAATCACCACGAAACAATTGATGAAAACAGAGAAGAGATACAAGCAGAAAAGATAGAGAGAATAAAAGTAGAGACACGATAACCACTGTGACATAAACATTAAGAAACAAAAAGCAGGATTATATCCTTGTCTTCAGGCACAGAAAGAAAATCGAATTGATTGAAAATATGTAACAAAGAGGAAAAGAAAATGCACACATGTATGGATAGTAGCCATACATATCAGTCGTTTGCAAAACCGATATCGTAATAATTGCACTTAAACTGATTCGGACGTGGGCGTCGGTGTGGGTGTGAGTGTGGACGTGAGTGCTGTTCTTTCGTTACCTCACACCCACTCCCACACCCATACCCACACCCACACCCACACCCACATCCCACCCACACCCACACCCACACCCACACCCATACCAAATGGTATTGAACTAAGGTGTGGTGTGCGCGTAATGTAGGTGTTGATATTATTTAGATATGGATTTGGTGTGACAGTGGGTGTGAGTGTGGGTGTGGGTGTTGGTGTGGGTGTGGGTGTGGGTGTTGG
>CAJNSZ010002855.1:0-13307 GCA_905329745.1 Rotaria sp. Silwood2
TCTGTGTCGAACGGGCATTGGCTGGAATATTGGGAATTACTACAATGAACGGGAAAAAGAATCGTTATCGTCGTTGTCTAAGAATAAGATATTCTTCTTCTTTTCCGAAGGGAACTTAGTAAAACTTTCGAGAATGTCTTTCTCTAATATACTCTAAACAAGCAAAAGTTTCTCCTAGTTTCATATGCAACGAAAAAAAGAACTTCGTAATGATTTTTATGAGAATCCTTTGAGATTCCTGGAAGGAGGCATTGTTTCGAGAAGAAGCATTTGTGAAAAACTGAAAAGTGTAATACTAATCTTATGGAAGCTTCAATTGTTCTAGGATTTATATAATGAACTGTGGACATGGTTTCAAGCAATGCAATAATGAAGTGAGCCAAATTGCTAAAATCGAAAACAATACTGAGAAGATTCTATCCGGATCTTGATCCTAGGTTCAAAGAACGTATAGGAGGTTGTGGTAGGAGTTAGCATTCTTCAAAATGTTGAGAAGTCTAAAAAGCTTAAACTGTTTCTAGCATTTTTATAAGGATCCTATAAGGAGAATACCAAAAATAAGGATTTCAGGATGTTTTTCATTTTCTTTGATGACATTCGTTTGGTTGTTGTCTCTGAATTTATGTCAAACGTTGGATTCGATGCTGATCGTTGGATTTTAGGGATAATTTGAACATTGCAGATATTAATGAGATAGTCAGATTTAGAAAAAAGATAATTTTTCACTAATTCAAACTGTAATATAACAAGGCGTTCAACATTTTTCATAGGGCGATCAAAAAGTTCTGAGAACTATAGTCCGTTTAAAAAGTCCGTGCGTGTGACTGTTTTTTGAATAAGTCGAGAAAGCAAACAGCTAGAGACCTGCGGTTTTCACCAATCGAAAGAGGAAGAGTTAGGACGTCTTTTTCTCTGATAATGTGTCAGACGAAATTCTTTTAAAACTAATCATCTTTGAAAAATATGGAAAAGAATGCATGAAAGTGACATACAATACACATGCAGTTTCGATTATGACCTTTGATTCAGATAGGGGGACTTCAGATCTATAGTTGAAGATGCAACGCAAATAGCTCTCTAATTGCGTTCTAATGTTGACCGAATGAAAACATGTATTTACATGCGGAAATAATAGGAAATTTTGCTACTCTTTTACTACGTTTTTGCATTTTTTGTCAAAACAGCTGCGTACTTCGATGAAACTGTAATGAAACGTAAGAAGGTGTATTGTGTTTTGAACTATAAATCTGAAGTCCCTCTATCTAAATCAAAGGTCATAATCGAAACTGCATGTGTATTGTTTGTCACTTTCATGCATTCTTTTCTATATTTTTCAAAGATGATTTGTTTTAAAAGAATTTTGCCTGACACATTATCAGAGAAAAAGACGTCCTAACTCCTCCTCTTTCGATTGGTGAAAGCCGCATGTCTCTAGCTGTTTGCTTTCTCGAGTTATTCAAAAAACAGTCACACGCACGGACTTTTTAAACGGACTATAGTAACATCCCTTCAATAAGAAGTACATTCTATTTATTTGTCTTCTGCAAAGGTTAGAAGACATCATAACAATGTTCGGTAGCAAGTTCGATTTACTTTTGAATAATCTTTTTGTATTCAGCGACATGTGTCAATTCAGCACCGATAATTTGACGGATTTTATGTGTTATGAACACTGCGATTATGTGATATAATGACGGACATTGAAAGACAGATTAAGTATCGTAGTATTAGGTAGACACAAAAGAAAAACCCTAGTCTGAAAAAAAGGATAAAACATTCTACTTGTCGTCAGAATATGGGAACATGTAAGGAAACAATGTTTGTCATTTTCTTTTGAGATAACGTGAGCATTTGTTATTCTTCAGGTGCATTTTATGTTTAAAAAACATTAGTTAGGAAACTTTTGAACGAAGGCTATCATGAGGCATCGGTGGTATCAAATCCATCATCGTACTGCAAATCACATATAAAAAATGTTGTTATTGGATTTCTCGAAGAAGAGAATATTTAGAGATAACTCATTGTTTCAAAAATGATGAATGTTTAACTTCTGAATTATTCGAACTATTCTCAATCGAAATAAAGATTTGTGTCGATGTTGTGTGAAGCATTTTAGAATTGTTTCACATGCTTTTTTTGTAAAAGGATAACATTGAAAATTTAAAGAAAATTGAACATCAGAATTCTTATCCTCATCTATTGAAATTATCACTTTTCGAACAAAAGAAATTCTCAATAGATGATTCAATTCGTAATAAAGTCGGCGTTCACCAATCATGTGGGCATTCATTCACTTTGCATTCCTACTAATCTAAAAACACTATGAAAACTAATCAAAATAGTTTTCTTTTTTCATTGTTGTAGAGAATTTGATGACGTATCCTTCAAAAAAAAATTCCAGATTTTATGATGTATCGGTGCTGAAATATATGCAAAGCAGATTATGTTGCAAACCTTATGGTACATCCGATAGATGTAGTATATTTAGTAGAAGAACTTCTGAACGTTTGAGCTTATTTAGAGTTGTAGAAAAGTATCGAAGATCATTATAATAAACACATGTTTCTAGAAAACTCTAAATGGAAAATGGAAAATATAGTAAAACTGTTGTCTGACATTAAATAGACCATCATCCAAAACTATGCAGTACTATTTAAAATAACCAAAAAACTCGCTTTCAATTTTTCAACTGATATCCACATGGCTTCCCACTATAGGCAAGACAATTGAAATTGACATATAAATAAAAATACTAATCATTTACTTTATCTCTACAATCTTCTTGCATTTCAAGCTTTCCAACAGTAGCTGAGAAGGGGTAAATTAAATTCAAATGAACTCATATCTATTCAATAACTGCGACGAACTGCTACCTTCATGTATGTAGATTGGATTTCGTTTTCAGATTCTTTTCTTCTAAGTCCTTAGAAGCAAATAAAATTTATACGATTAAGTTCAAAAAAATATTTAGATTAATCTTGAAAAGTTTTCAATATCACCATATGATATAATCACTCGTAAAATCCGGACAAGGCTTGTAGATTCAGATTAAAGTAACAACGAATTTAGCTTATTTAGAAAATAAGCAAATATTAATTAAGACTGAACGAGTTGAAATCAATCAATTAAAATGGAATTCTTAAAGATGATTACAATTCAAATAAAGTAATATAATTTCATTTTTAGAAATTTAGCTGATTTTAATCATTATTCTCATGAAAAATTCGAAAAAAAAGCAGATTTTCTTCACGTGGGTTGACTCTTATTTTAATGATATTAAACTAAAAAACCATATCAACTGTTACAACGCAAAAATTGAACATTTCTGCAAAATTTAAACGAGTTCCAAGAAAAGAAAATAGTGATCGTTGTAACGAGTTAATTTCTTATTTTTGACTGCTTGGGATAGTTTATAATTGTTGTGTAGTGTATTCGTATTTTAATGCAGATGTGTACATTTCTTTAATTAGATCATAACAGCAAACTTCGAAATACTTCATTGTTGAGTAAAGTTTCAACAATGATCAATACTACAATTTTCTTTCTCAAATTTTTATTCTATTTCATTCGTAGCATACAAAACAAATTTTCGACTATACCAATGATTGAATCTTCATTGAAACTAAAGGCGAAGAACTTCTGATAAAATTTTGAAAATATAACATTGTTTTTCTTCTTCTAGAACTTTTTTAGACGATTTATATTCATTGTCATTTAAGAATTAGGTCAGAAATCAGATTCTTATTTTCATAATTTGAATGATGTTTATGTTTGTGTGAAAGAAATTGGAAATATAGATTTTCCTTTTCGTCTAAATCGAATGGAATTTCTAATTAGTTTTGCTAGGTCTATTATGAAAATGCAGTTTTTGTTGTTGTAATCAGATTTTAATAGAATTTCTTTCTGTATATCGAATGGTTATTCTATTATCTATATTTCGAACAGTTACATAAATACGATCTGTTTTAGTGGAAAAATTTACTTATTTAATTCCATCATACTATTCGTTTTTTCAAAGTGTTTTAAAATTTTCATCTCAACAAATCATGTCCATTATTTTACAGAATTGTCTTCTAAATTGACTTCGTAATGAAATATGTATCCAATGTAGTAAATAAAAATTATCTCTGAGTTGTAGAAAGCAGTGAAAGAAACGATTTTTTTTTCTAACAAAGAAAAAGAGAAAACAAGATTAATTCCTCCTTCATTAATTTCAAAGTGCTCTACACAATATATACATCAACATAAGCATATAAACACGATCAGATTGAATAATGATCACATAAAAAGGTCTCTGTTTTGTTTTGTTTTTATATAAAATAAACTATATCTTTTCTCAATATTATTATTATTATTAGTAATCTTGTATTCAACACATTTGAATGTATAATATAGTCAAAATGAAAAATGATGTTATAGACACTAAGTATAGTAGCAATATATTCAATACGTGCAAAGCACATTTTCTAAAGGAATTTATGACCCTTGTCAAAACAATCTTCAATTTTTCAAAAACAATGGCGACTATAGGAAATATTATAGGACCACTACGAAGCGAGTAACTTATAAATTATTTTTCATTAAACTTTCATTATCAAGAAAATTGGAACGATACATTTTGATAGAATCCTATTTGTTACATTTCAGTTATGAATTTTTTTCAACGGTCAGTTCTTTCGTCTAGCAAATAAAGTTCACTTATGTTAATAATTATCGAATATTAATATCGATTATTAGTATAGTTGAGCCATACTTCTCTAAGTTTTATGATATAATAGATATGTATAATTTCTATACTAATGGATACACAAGATGTAAAAAAGTTAGTACAAGCTTTCAAGAAATTTCTTTTCTAACACATAAACGACTAATCGAACTTTCAACTATGTTACCCATCATTTAGAAATTTTAGCATGGCCTGACTCCTAAGTTTTGGATATCGAATACCAATACATCATCTTATTATTCGAAAACACGTTAACAAATTCATTCGATTCTAGCAGCAAGTGTTTGAGCCAAACGTCAACTGAGTGCTGTAGGGCTTACAGTCACTGACAGAGGACCTTTTAAAGATGCAAAACGATAATATAGTGAATTTTGCGATAGTTCTGCCGCAAAAATTGATTGTTAAATGTAAAATTTCTTGCATATGTCTTAGAAGTATAACATGTTCCCCACATTTTCTGTATACACTTTCTATTGCCATTTCACTGTATGTGTCGTCATAAAAGCTTTTCTTTTATCATATACGTCAAACTTGAAACTTGAATTCAATTATTGAAAAGTTGTTTCAAGTATTCAAGGATCGAATGGACTCGGGATGAAAACGGCTCACATATGCAGACACACACACATCACGACCCAAGTGTGGGTGCCGCGAAGGGACTGGGGGAGTAAACGACTCACACATAGAGAGACATACTTCGATAGTTGAATAGTTGAATACTTGAACTTCAAGTTTCAAGTTTGACACTACTGTCTTTTATGAAAGATTTCTCAGACGTGAACAACTGAAAGTAGCATCCCAGTAGGACCATTCCGACTGTCTGAAAGGCCATCGGAAACGGCCTGAAACGACTAGAAAACGACATAAAACGGCATTAATGTTCACCCTATTTCGCCGTAATCTATCAGCCCGTTTTACGGGCCGTTTTTTTGCTAGAAAACGGCCATCGCTTTTAACACTATTCTCTGTGTTTTCCGAGCTAACAGAAAACGGCGCCGTTTTTTAACGTTTTACATCTTTTTCTATGCAGTTTCAGACCGTTTACGGGCCGTTTTCTCCCAACTGGGATGATGATAAATTATGAAATGTAAAGGAAATGTTCTGAAAAGCACTTTTCTTGTTAGTTCTTTTTATACTCGTTTTAATCGTTTATTTACATTAAAAATATTCTCATGGATAAATGAAGTTAGTTTTTCTAGTGTTTTGCAATTTTCTTTATTTTTTTTTCTACACAATCGAGTTAGATTGTTTTTTTGCTTTTGAGTGTACTTCAGCTTTAGTGAAAAAGAATCAGTGATATTTTAGAAATCGACTCATCGAAGAAAGATATTTTGCTTGTGTTGTTGCGAAACTCTTAGTTTTTCTTTTCTTCAATTTATGTGTGGCGTTGAAACGTGTGACTTTTTAGTTTTCATTCTCATATTGTCAATTCTATTGTTTTCCATACAATTTCAGTTAAATTGATAAAAAACTTCCCCCCACCTCCCTGCAATATGTCACAGAAAATGAGAAAGATCGTAAAGTGCATTCGACTGACTCGTTAAATATTAATTTTGGAATAGTTTCGTCTTGTACGTATACGTAAATGTTTCCTTTTTTTGTAATTTAAACTATGAAAAACATCTTCTACACTACCAAGTACGAATGTTTCATAACTTTTTTTGCTTTTTTCCTCTTTTCAAATCCACGAACACTTTTGTTTTGTTTTGAAACTAGCCTATTGTAATTACTATTTTTATATCGTCTGCTTTTTTTATTTTTAGAAATAAATACTTCAATTTACACGCAGTAAACCCCTATGAATAGATTTGTCATTCGTTCATATGAGAAATTCATATTGAATTCACTCATGACTCTCTATGTTGTGATGTGTTTCATCTTGAATCAATAGCACTCATAGTTCGTATTCATGATTGTTTTTCTCAAGAGATAGGAAAGCTAATCCATACTTAGATATTGAATTGGCAGGTACGTGGCAGTTGAAAACAAATGCAAAATTAATAAAAAAAGAATACACGAGGAAAGCTATAATTCACCAAATTGATGATTGTTTGATCGTTATGTGAATGGCAATGGATGATTGTTCAGAAAAAAATGTTATATCTAACACATTCCGAAGTCAATACTTTTCTTAGTACGCATTAGCTAACATCGTCCCTATATATATATTATCATTTTTGAAGAACTCTGATATTACTGTGTGTGATCTCAGTAAAGATAACTGTCTCAATGACATGCTAATTGAATATAGCTGAAAACTTTATCGTTGAAATCAAGCCGATCCTTCTGAGATATGCTTTATATCGACATGATTAATTTTCTAACTAATTACTGAACAAAATAATAATATTTATTATACAATGCACTGATGACAAAGAGAAAGCATTATAATATATTTTCTGGCATTGTAATTCTTGCCTGCCTGTTTTCATTAATCGTTTTAAGTTCCTATCTTTCCGTTCCTTAGAATTTCACAAGAAATATTGACCCTACTACGGGATGTGTCAAGAAATTCTCACCTCTTTTTAAGTTTTTGCGAAGAGTTAAGACATTTGATGTTCGACAACCGCATGCCATCTCTGAATGCTTTTAAAAACTGCATTCAAATTTATCAAGAATATGCAATTTGATGATGTTTTTTTTTCTGGGCTGCAATAAATAAATTCACTTTTAAACTTATTTATTATTTGTGGTGTGGGGTGTGGATGTGGATGTGGATGTTGATCTTCTTTTCGTCTACAGTCACATCCAAACTTTGGACTTCATTATTGCTTTGCCAAAGTGATTCAGTAGTATATTTTTAAATACATAGGCTGTTCATGCCTTAGATTTTCATTTATTTATTTATTAATTTCTTTTATAGACGAATATTGTTTCAAATATCAATAGACATACTTTTTATGAAGCTAATGAGATCAGATCTGATGGCTTGTTTAATCTCACAGAAGAAATGATTTAGGAAATTAAAGTTGAAATTTTACAAGCTCATGAGGAACTGTCTCCCTTATAAGTCTTCATTTCCAATCGGGTTGATGACAATTTCTAGAACTTCCTGAGCTCATCTCAATATTTTAACATGTTCTATCTCATACACTGTCTTGGAGGCATTAGGTCGACTCCCATTAAAGAAGAAGTACTGTAAACTGTTATTTTGTAAAGGACATCGCCGGATAAGTCCGTATACCTGGTTCCCCCATAATCGATATTCAAATGGTTCTAGAAAGAAAGCCCGTGGATTTTTACACGGTTCTGTACATTTTTTTCTTCAATTTGACTTTGCTAAATTCCTTGAGACGGAGGCATTGTATATCAGGACGGATCTTCTTATTTACGTATGTTCTCATCTAGACTTATCTAACTTACGAGTAAGGAAACTTGCACATAGGTTGATCGATTCCTTAACTTTTATAAACCAGAAGATGCAGCTAATTTTTCTCTACAAAATGACTACAAATGATCGATACTTTAACCTGATAAAGAATGAAAACCATGTACGTCAATGTAAGGTACCTATTTGAATTTTACTGTGTTTTTCTTGAAATTCCATACAATTTTTTCAAATTATCCCCCCACCACCCTCATATTTAAGCGTATGTTTTATCTATATCACCGTTCATTCTCCATATTAATTTGAAAGCGACCATCACTGCTCGCTTCCACAAACACAATTATTACCCCTTTTATTCATCTTCGAACAATAAAAATAACTTCACGTCATTTATAGTTCTTCGTATACTAACAACAAGTTCGTATGCATATACATGTAGCACAAAAATATTTCTTTTAATTTTATCTTAGGAATATTCATTAACTTCTTGTTCATCATTAAAGAATTGATCTACCTTTACGTTATTTATACTTATTCATATATTAACAACAAGTTTCCTATAACTATATCTAATACTATAAGGGATTTTTTTTCTCATCTTATGAATATTCATTACCTTGTTGTTCATCGCCAAACAATTAACATATCTTTACGTCATACATAGTTATTCATATATTAACAACAAGTTCGTATGCATATGTAATTATGTAGCAGTAAAAATATTTTTTTAAATTTTATCTTAGCAATATTGATTAACTTGTTGTTCAACATCAAACATTTGATAAATCTTTACTTAATTTATAGTTCTTCGTATACTAACAAGAAGTTCGTATGAGTATATCTAATAGTTGCTATAATTTGTTTTTTATTTCATCTTAGGAATATTCATTGACTTGTTGTTCAGCATCAAACAATTAGTAAACCTTTACTTGATTTATAGTTATTCGTATATCAAGAACAAGTTCGTATGAATAAATGTAATACTATAAATAATTTTTTTTTGTTTTATTTTAGGAATTTTCATTAACTTGTTGTTTATCATCAATTCACGCCACTGTACGATCAGAGTTACGACGCCATTATTCATTTGTTTTTAATTTTATCATAGTTAAAATGAAAGTATGTAAATAAATTCATTTGGTGTGTTGTCTTTTGAATGTATATTTTGTTCTACAATTTAGATCGCAAACACCACGAACAATAGTGAAGGCGTAACTACAGAAATGAAGGGATCAACTCTAACGATGGGGTCTGGAAAACAATCTCGTGTATGGGCTTATTTTGAAAGAATGTATGGTGATCAAGGTTTACAGGCGAAATGTTTAGTTAGCGATTGTGCGAAAGTCCTGTCAACACCTCTGCATTCGACATCAACGTTGATTCGACACTTACGTGATGTTCATAAAGTTGATGAACTTAAGCCGAAGGAAAAGCTGGTAAATCGTTCAACAGATCAACGTATACCAGTTAAGTTAAAGAAGAAATTGGATGGTGCAGTAGTAGCAGCAATAATTGAAGACGGGCGTAGTTTTGGGGATTTTTCGAAATCGGGTTTTCAAAAATTTCTTCAGTTAGCTTTACCGGGTTAGAATATTTGATTGCTGTGATTGAAATATTATATTTATTGGCTTCTTGTTTAGGTTACAAACCTCCAGATCGTAATTCGATTAGCGCTCAGTTGAAACGTCTTCATACAAAGCATTTTTTCTATTATGGTGAATTCGTTGTCTAAATTATTATGTATCTCCATTAGTACGGATTTTTGGTCCGACAATAAAGGTATATCGTTTCTCGTATTAACTGGTCATTTTATCACAAACGATTTCGATTCAAAATCAACGATATTACGATTTTGTTCTTTTGAAAAAAGGCACTTTTCTCATTTGATTGGCTACGAAATGGAGCAATTGTTAATAGAATTACAGATGTTTGATAAAGTTACGAGCATCACTTGTGATTCTGCACCAAATATGATAAAAATGTTCGATTACTTTTCACGTCCTGATATAACACATATTCGTTGTCACGCACACTTCCTTCATCTTATTGTTTGTAATGGCCTTGGTCTCTGGATCGAGAGAAAAGAAAAGACAAAGGCTAAGACTGATGAAACAAATCCACATGATCCTGAAGTACGCCTCAGTGATTCTTTACAAAAAATCAATAGAATTGATGATGAACAATTAATTAATGAAGTACATGTTGTTCAAAGTGATGGTGAACATCCTGAAACAGATGATGAAAGTGAAGATTCGGTCAGCATTATTTAACTTTCACATAAGAATTATTTGTTTGTCATTTCCTTGTTTCAGGATGAAGCAGAAGATAAAAATAATATCAATCAAGGTGATAATGGTGGTAATTTTTCAGATGAAGCCGACTCGATTTCTATCAATAGTGAATCGGATATTGAAAGTACAAATGATTCATATCAAAATAACTTTGAAGTTGGTGTTGATGTACATCCCAGTGAAAGTTCTGATTTATCATTGCGACAACCTAATCCAGGTATTTGTTTAGTTGTCGAAAGTGAGTGATGTTTTTTTATTGTAGCATGAATCGATATTTTTACTGACTTTTTTTTATTTTGAGAATCCAAAATATATTCTCTTTGTTTTTTATATCCAGAAAACTCGACAACTTATTGATATTATAAAAGATTCTTCAATTTTATCATCATTCATTAAAAAGAAAAAAACATGAATATAATCAATACAATGATAGTAAAATAAAGCGTTCATTATGCTTAGATGTACGTACTCGTTGGAATTCAACGTACAAGATGTTATACTCATTAAATATGCACCGATTAATAATCATTGAATTATTTCAAAACAAAACAAATTTGGATATAACAAAAAAACAACAACAACGTTTAAATGCTTTAGAATTGACAAGTGATTGCTGGTATATAATTGAATTATTAATTAAAATATTGAAGCCGTTTTATCGAGCTACTAAAGCAATTAGCGGTAGTGATTATCCGACGATAGGAAGTACATTTTTTATTTTTCGTCGTCTTGAAAAAGATTTCTTATCCAACATTAGTCCAACAGATGATCCATTATTTAATAATATGAAAGAATGTTTATTAAGTAAAATGATTTATCATAATATGGTAAAAGATCCATCACAAATAAAAACAATTATGATGAGCGGCTTGGAATATTATTGACATATTTTTAATGATGTAAGTAAACGTTTTTTTTTTAATTCTAGTTTTATGCATACTTCTATCCTTATGGTATATCAGTTATGACAAATAATGAAATTAACACAATAGAAAATGAAATAAAATATATAATTCGTCAACAAATATCAAACAGCCAAACACAAGCATCATCAACAACATCTTCAAATACAAATGGATCATCAACAACAGAAAAAAATCAAAAAAAATCATTACTCAATTATTTTCTTGATTCATTAGCTGATGATGATACTCAACAGGTGAAAAGGCAATCTTCAACGTTAAATAAGATATTAAATGATGAATTTAAAACTTACAAAAAATTAGCTTGCCACTTTGTATCAACATCAACTAATTTATATCATTCACTCCAATTTTGGAAGAAAAACAAGTTGTTATTGCCCAACTTGGCACCACTTGCGCAAAAATATTTAGCTTCTCCAAGTACCAGTCCAAAATCTGAATCAGCATTTAGCATATCTGCCTATTATGGCCGTAAACAACGAGCTCAACTTTCTTCAGAAAATCTTGGTTTTTTCGTTTTTCTCAAAGATAAACTATGAAATGAAAATAAATAAGAACTGTATCAATATTTAATGTATTAAAAAAGTTCTATTTTTTGTGTTTTTTGAACGATGTTTTTTTGTTATCTTTTTCATATTGAATATTTTGAAAAAGTATTTTTCTTGTATATCAGAAATAAATAAAATTTATATAGTTGACTACTATGTCATAAAGGACAAGTTATTAATCTCTTGAAATTATTTAAGCTTTATTAGTTCTCTATGCTTATTTGCAAGCCTGAACGTAAAATGTTTGTACATGAATATCTCATCTGCAATACGAAGAATTGATTCTTATAGTTTCTTCTCGTTGTAAGTTTTCACATAGTGTTTTTACGTAAATCTTTTTCTCAAAGATAATTTATATACATAAGTTACACAGCATCTAACTTTATTTCATGAAGGTCTCTTGAAAAATCTTATACAATATATTGAAAACAAAGCGCAGTTTCATTTGCAGATTAAACTTCTGAAATATTTGCTGTTTTCTGCGTTAAACCATGATGCTTTTTCAATCATGACTTCGTTTATCTTATATACAGAAGTTAACATGCTACTCTGATCATCCAATAAATATATCGATCTGAAGAAAAGAGTCCTTTTACTGGATGATATAATTACACAGTACATAAAATTAGTCAGTGAAAAAAGCTTTTTTAATAAAAATTTTCAGAGAGATATAATGCCATTCATTATGTTTTCGATAGCACAGCATTATTTATATACCATATACAATGGTTTTCTATCCAAAAATCGTACTCAATTTAGATAAATTTTCACTTACAGTTTTCCATGATATGCAGATGATCAAGATTAATTTAATCTTGATTAATAATCTCTCTTGTTTCTTTCCTTCACATTATCACTGGATTGCATGGAAAACAATTAGGATGTAAAAGTTTGTTCTTTATGCTGCATTACTATTAGCTCTAGCTTGTAATATAGGAATTTCCGCCCGAACCCCGAACCGTTCGGTCCGAACTGCGAACTCAAGTTCGGGTTCGTTGCATGCCTAAGTATGACGAAATAACTGTTTTTTCGTAAGGTTTTCGTTAAGTAAAAAACGAAATTTTCTTAAATATTGGGGGGGTTGTCCCAACCCCAACAAACCCTGCTCGGACCAGCCCTGGGAAGAAGAAACAAGAGGATGATACTGGTCGAGATAATTTAAATTTCATCTTCTTCCGCACCAGAAAAGAGAGAGAAAGAATAAGAAAAACAAATTGTCAGTTTGCTATTTTCTATACTCTATTACTAAAAATCAATTGAAGAAGAAAGCAGATTAGGGATGCAACGGTGACGGTGGTCACCGGTGTGATCGGTCTACGGTTCACCGTTCACCGGTCTCACCGGTCCGCCGGTTCACCGTAGGACCGGTGCCACCGGTCCACCGGTGCACCGTACCGACCGGTCACCGTAGTAGCGGTGCACCGTTCACCGTTCCACCGATATACGAGCACCGTAAGCACCGGTCACAATTTACTACAGATAAAGCTACTC
>CAJNSZ010002856.1:0-13303 GCA_905329745.1 Rotaria sp. Silwood2
ATTCTCTTAGCCTGTTTCTTGTTTGATGTCGAGAATCAAAAGAGAAACTTTTCAGAAAAAAATATCAACTTGAACAAGTGAATCCAGGTAATAATAGCCATGTAATGCTGAAGTCATTTTTTCTAAGTGACAGACACATACATAATCAGTCATTTTTTTTTATGATACCTACTAAATACTCGATAGGTTGTACCGTGAAAGACAAATACGTTTATTAACCATCCAATATAAGCAATAAGCGAAAAAGGAGGATAAGCAAAGATCGGCTTTTGAGCATATTCACTAATTAATTCATATCGTTGATAACGCCAAAAATATTCATTCTTCACTTGAACATCACTGATCGAAAAGCTAAACACAATCGAAATACTGAATTTGTTATTTTTCAATTTCAAAACATACTTAAAAACGGCAATAAGTAGATTTAGAATCAGAATGTTAATGAGAAGCATATGAAAAGCAAAGAGTACATGATTGACAGTAGCTTCTGAAACTTCTTCCGATGTAGTCGCATTAGAGATAATGCCTTTAAAAACCTAAATATGAACTTAATGAAGATGCAATTGTATAATTTACCATCAAGATTATTTTTCTCGCCGTCCACAATTCAAAATAAGAACCAATAAGGTTCATAGAAGATAGCCGTAAAGATACTCTTAGCAGTAAAATCTAAAGTGTTATACGAAGTCAGAGCACGTGACACTGCACCATAGGCAGCGATACACACAAAAATGATATAAATGAAAGCAGTCAGATCAAGTAACTAGCAACATGAATCTATCTATATTGAACGAATAACATACTTTTACTTAATATATTTTGAATCATGAAGAGTTTTGATCCTAGAAGTTTAATAGCGCTAACAAAGCGTAATGAGAATAGATACCAAAGTTCAAGATCAATGGCTAGAATAATTCTATGAATAATCATAATTATATAAGAACAGAAACGTAAATTAAGCATTTTCATACCGAGCAGCTGTATATAAGTCACGTCGGCTAGTTGACTGTAAGTGACATATTATACCAATGTAAAAAAGAATATATGGTATTGAATAAACAGGTGCTATCCATAATGTTGGCCAATGCCAACTTTCTAACATTTGTGCGTGATAATCGACAGCAAGCTATAATGAGTAAACGTTAGAGCCATTTTAAATGTATCATGATCAAAATGAAGAAAATTTTTTTCGACTCACTTGGCGAAAATCTTCAAGAAGCAATGCCGAAACAGTAATAATCAAATAAATTTCTGTCCAATGGATTGAACTTTCATCGAATCTCATTTTAAATAGCATCATATAACTGAACACCAATAGAAACCACCAGTAGATCACCCAGACAAATATAAATATTTGTTCAATTACAAGTTAATTTTATATTTACAACTCATGAAATGGTAGCTCATTTTGACTGCAGGAGCTGAATGGAAATACAAAAATTTATCCCAGTAATTCGGAGATGATTTTCTCTGATCTTCGATTCCTTTCCATCGAAAATGTACTCATATGTGAAATATTGATGTCTTTTCGAAGTATAAGGAGATAAAAAAAAACTACCTTTGAGAACGTTCTTTAGTGGAGCCATTCATCTCAAACTACAATGACAATTAGCAAGGTATTATAAAATGGTATGGTTGACTCAAAACACAACTTTACATTTTTCTTGTGTTGTTCTGTCAATAGTATCTGCTCGACGATATATCATTAAGAATGGCGCAGCCACTCCAAGTGTTATCAGGCTCACCAGGAATTCGATTTTTGATTTTGGTGATTCAATTGCATTGCCACCCAATTGACCGAACCATTCTTTGTTAAGAACTTGGTGGAAACAATTTGTGTTGATAAATGGGATATTACCAGATGCAATGGCTATCTGATATGACATATCAAATAATGAAATCATTAGGCAAAATCTATCTACGAACTTGCATACAGGTCACAGCTCCAAATAATGAGTTTTCACGTAAAAGGAGCTGGCAAGCTAGTTGTTCATCATGCTTATAACAAGCTGTAATACAAACCCTTGCGTATTCTTCATAATTTTTTGCCTGTTGATCGAATGTATGCCGCAAGTCCAAATGACTAGCAAACAACGAAAGACGCCGAGCTATGCTCGCGGCAATTAGTGCTGCACTGATTCGTGATTCTAGTTGCAGTAAAAGGACGAAAGCGACACCAGAATAGCCCGCATATATACTCCATAAGAAAAGGTTACGCAACATTTCATGCTTGTCAAAATGTTTATCAGAGTAATACTGCGAGCAGAGATTCTTGAAATCGCTTATTTCCTGTGACTTATTATGCATTTCATTGAAACGACGGCGATGAAACAACAACTTAAAATCTAGTAGCACCCGCTCAGGCATTCTTCTCTTAAAATAGAATGACTTAGTGTATGGTCCAATTAGTTGAATATAAGTTTCATCGAGTTACTGCATTGTTCTTGGAACGATCCAAAACTAGAAAGAGAACACGTTGGTATGGTGAGAAAGTGTCACAAACAAGATTAGATCTTACATCAGAAGGTGCATCGATAACCTGGTAGAGTTCATCAATAATAAATTTCAAAGCACATGCAACGCGTACCTTCTCTGTGAAGATGCTGCTCTCTTCCGGTTGTCTTTACCTTAATCAAGCTATGTTCGAACGTAAATTGGATCTGGTATTATTTTGTGTCAAGTATTTCTTGTAACTAGAAGATCAAATTAGTGGCGATGTAACTAAATAAATGATTATTGAATATTCATTATATACTTAGTTGTTTCAAGAGGATCATGATATCGACGTACAAAGTAGTCGACAAATACCCGGTCGATTTTCTATAAGTGCTTGTTGGAACAAGCCAGAATAGAGTGTTTGATCATCCTAATGAAAAATTCAAAGATCATTACAAAACAAGAATAATGATCATTTTAGTACAATGTTTTTTTCTGAACTAAATGTTCAATATAAGAAAACTCAATCGACATGCCTCTAGACGTTTGGACATAGTTTGTGCTCTATGTACATAATTCCAACTGACAGCTAGCTTCAAGAAGCTTTGTTGTTGTACTGGGTTGACTTAAACTGAAAATAAATTATAGTTTAAATCCATGACTAGAAACTAGACAGATAGTTCTACCATTATCTACAGCTTTAAAAATTGTATCAGTAAGACAAGTGTCACGCTCTAGTTTCAATATACTTAGATAATTACGATGCTCCATCAACATTTTTTTAATACTGGATTTGAAGGCTTTATTCAGGGGTTCTTCAAGGTGTTGCTCGAGTTCAGGAAAAAATGATGCAACTTGAGCTTTCACATCTTTTTCTCTAAAAGAAAAATAGAATTAGAGAAAAACAAAGAAATTTTGTACGAGCAGCTTTTTTTCATACTCAAGTGTGTCTTTTTTGTTTGAAGCTTCGAGTAATGTTCCGAGTACATTCGCCAAACGGCCACTACCATGAATAATAACTACCGGTCGCTTGCTTTCTAAATCGTATCGAATGACTTGCAGTGTATTGATACCACCCTCAATGATGATCGTTACAGCATGGCATTTCGTCTTTGTACACATAGCCTTGACAAAATCAGCACGAGAACAATCATCAAGATAAACATTCATACGACCATCGTCTAGCAGAAGAAAATGACTATGATATTTGTCAAGTGTTTTTTCTTCGTTCCATTTTAAACTTAGTGATGAACTTTCTCTATCCGTTTGTTTTGAATCGACGTTATCTTCATTACGCAATGTCTGAGAAAAAATGTGCACTATAAGAACAATTACAGTAGTCTAGCATTGATGAATTCTATCTGCGATTTGAGCACATCTTGTGTATGTTCTGTTAACGTGCCCCAACTACTCAATCCAATAATAGTAGGTTTGGATGCTTTTTTGTTTAGCAAGGTAAAACGACGTGCACTCTGTCCTATAAGCTTCGATACACCTTGATTTATGCCTGTCGTCAATAACCATACACCTACTCAATCGACAAACATCAACGTCTTTCCGTGAACTTCGATATAATGCATTCCTTTTGTGCTTGTCGCTTGTGAAATTCCATTCATGAATTCCTTTTCTAGCTTATCAGTCATAACAAAATTTCCAGCTCCACCGAAACAACTAATAAGTAGGTCGGCCTTGGTACGTAAATCTTCAACCACTAATTTTGACAATGTTTTACATATATTCGGAAGGCCTGAGTAACATCGAATGAATTGAAATAAAAACAAAAGTGTGAAAGCATTCGTTCTTGAACTAATATGATTATATAACATACTTGAGCGGTATTTCCAAACTTCCCCTATTGTCCGTAATCAGTAAGTGGTTTTACGACAGTGACAGAGTTCATCTCATCAAAAGTAGTTTCATCAGTATGTTGATTTGGAGCTTGATCCTGAAAACTATAACGACGTGGCAATCGGCCACAAGGACATATCTTTGTTTCATCGTCAAGATTTTCGAGGGATGTCGAGTAGATGTTACATGTTATACACATCAATGAGTTTTCCTTTATTTTTTTCTCGACCAGTTTCTTCCATCTTAATTTTTCATCTTGCTTGTATGGGTTCGTCGAATTCGTCAAATTAATAGTTGTACTAACATGATATGATGGCATTATTCCAGTTTTGAAAAAGAAATTTTGATTTCATCGAAAAATTGTATTAAACGTCACATTTCCCAATACCTAAATGATTTGTTCTGTTTCATTGTGTACAATGAAACGTAGCAATCATAACAGCAATCTTGAAAGCTTTCAAACACTAACTTTTCTTCTGAGAGGTGATTTTTTTAAATTTTTTATTTATTTTGTTTCTTCTCTTTGTGATTGTTTGCTTTGTGTTTAGGCATAAAACATACATTATTCATCACCATTCAACTACAGAACCATGACTTTTCGAAGTATAATGTCTTCTAGTTCATTTCCACAGTTTGAATCTGTAGACAAAGTATCTGAAAAGATACTTCAACACAAGTTGGCTTTAATTATATTCAATAAAAAGTAAGAACTCAAACTATCGAGTTTTTGAATATTTCGTTTGAATTTTTACAACAATAGTTATCCTCATGAACATGATATAGAACACAAATTTAATACATGGCGTGCTAGTTACGAAACGAACAATAATCTGTTTGTCTACAAATGTGTTATCTCAGCCTTTGAGGATCCAATAAAAAAGCACATACAAAATTACAAAATCGCCAACATTCATTTTCTTTCGTGATGGAAAAGAAATTAGTCGAATAGAAGATGCTAATAATGTCAAATCGATTGTCACACTCTCGCCACATGATGTCGAAACAGTTAATCCTAATGCGGAATTGCCAGCAAAGGATGCAGAAGCAAAACTTAAATATTGGCTCAACTATTGTTGTAATGACAAACCATCTTAATCAATAATCTTTGCTGTCCTGAAGAAAAACTAGATATTATGATTGCTTTTTTCCTTTATGAAAAGAGTTTTAATCTGTAGAATTGTCATGTTTGTCATTATTTCTTTCCTCATTCTGATTCCTAACCGTTCTATTGACATTCTTTTTATGAAAACTATTTTTCATGATGCTTTGCATGTTTGGAGAGAAGGGTGTGAGTGAACAGAAGAGCAACAACCACACCTACGCCTCTTTTCATCAATTTTGATTTTCGAGACCATGTAGTCCCGAACCTCAACAACAAATATAAATTACTGTTTGAAATTTTCCCTAAAGCAACTCAAGGGCTATCAAATTAAAGTTAAATGGTCTTGCTTACTTTAGCCAATTTCAAGAAAATGTCAAAATATGAATCATAGAGACTATAAATAAAACGACATGATGATCAAGAGGATACAAAAAGTCCGTATAAGCTAACAGTTTTTAGCAATATTTTGAATAGAAAAAGTTTGGATTTGTCAGTAAAAATCAATGATCTTTCAAACTGTCTAGTTAAAATCTAACAAGAAAATTTATGTTCAGTCAGTACCCAGAAAAATGCTAGATTTTTTCTTAGAACCTCTTTTAATAGTGATTTATTCACTAGTTTACTATAGATTATTCTTGCATTCTCTTATTGTTGACTTTAATTCTAAACTTGGATTTGAACATCATTTTATCATGATCAGGATACTAATATTAAAAAGAAAATCAATATCAAATAAATTCGATAGACTTCCCTTTTACATGTTTTCGACAACTTACTTTCCTACATTTGATGGAAAATGAATACTATTAATTTTGAATGATAGCTTATTTGCTACTCGTTATGTATTTCTTTAGTGTCCTTTCATCTTCAAATATTATACATACACAAAATTTATGAAATATCGTTAATATTAGCAATCAAGAGTGTTTTTATGATAAACATTCTAATAAAAAAAGGTATGAAATCAGTCATATAATTAAGTTTAAGTAAGAGGGATTGAAGTTATATTTATCCGATTCATTCTAATCGGATTAATCTTCGTTCAAGTCATCTTGATAATGAGATAACTTGATACGTGTGTTACCACTTGTGATTTTTGACGGTATATTCTTTTTGTTGCTAAGCTAAATTTGCAGATCTTCATCCTAGTCGAAATCAGTGAATTTTTTTCTCGATATGTAAATTTCCTTTCTTTGCTGGCCATTCAGTTTTAATAGTTTTAGGAGAAACATCATCCACATTTGTAAATGTAACACTCGACAATTGCTGGAATTGATTAAGAATTTCTATCATAAATTGAAGATTGTTAAGTGATGATATTTTTAAATATATGATATGATGAGATATCATTTGAAGATTATTGTCTATAGTTAAAATAGATTGATCATCATCACACTAATAAGTCAATATATCAAGTAAATCAAGATGACATGTTAGTTTTTTTTTAAAGCGACAACGTTTTCTACGGTATTTGAAATACCATCTTAGTAAATTTCAAGCAGTAACGAAAGACATCTAATTTTTGTCAAGTCAACTAGTATCAAAAGACATTGAACAGTACATATTGTGTGGCCATGTTGAGCATTTGTCGAATTTAAATTTTGTCACTTTGAGGAAAAGATATTCTTCTCGTTATTCATTCTACATAGAGAAAAATACGTAAGCTGACAGGTTTTTATTTGACTAATAAATTCTTTATAAGTAACCATATCGTAAGAACGAATCGATACAAGAAATGTAAAGTTAATCAATCGACAATATATAGTTGTAAAACATTCTATAAATCGACAAAATATTCAAAAATTATAGTAAAGTTCTATTCAACAGTTAAAAATGTGTGGGCGTGGGTGAGTTTAGACCTGGTATTCATTCACACATACACCCACACCCTCATAAATCCTTTAAACGTTTATTATTCTGCCGATTTTTTTGACAGTTTAGTCTTTGACGACGTCTTCACTTGTTTTTTGCTTGTCTGGGAAATTATTTGAAACATTCGTCAAAGAAATCTCTGTAGACCTACATTTTTACCGATGCTCTTGTTATCAGTTGTAGCAAAATGAGGTTCGCTTGAAGTTCTTCCCATTTACGCGTGGGAACTTAATTGGTATCGAATGAATAAACAATGAATAATTAAGTGGGTTTCTGTACCCTTTTTTCTGAATCAGTATATTTACAATTCAAAAGATATTATAAGTATCGGTTCAATTTTTGCAGTATTAATGAGAGAAAAAAGAAAAACTGTTAAGTATCTTATGTGTATATATTTTCGTTTTCTACGGAACTACATGAATAAGTTTTCATCATGGAATAAAATACGAAAACTCTGTTTTGATGACATCAAATGAGAGATTGATGTTCGACAACTAACAGAAAAAGATCCAAGAAGCTTGAATAACATTACTACAACTCGATTGCTAACTGTTTGAATTTTTTTTGATAGAGCATCAACGCAGTAAATGTCAAGCTGTAAAGAAGAAGATGATGATAACGATGAAGATCGAACCTATTTGACAAATTCACTTTGAATTTTATTCAAACAAATTTCTATTCACTATTTTTCTATAGAATAATGTACAATTGAAATGAAATCATTTATTATGGGATTCTTTTGAAACAGGGATAGATTCAATTTTTCTTGCGGCTCAATCGATCGAACTGAATACAATTCTGGTCTCACTAAGGGCCAGACTAACTAATAAACTACAAAAATAGATTCGTTCACCGAGACCAATAAATCAATCATTATGGTCAACACTGTTTTTGAAATATTATATTTGCAATGAATCCAGTTTCTGAGCGAAGAGAAAATCAAAAATAGTCACTTCGAGACCAAAAAATAGAATTAGAATGAGCTGAGTCGAATAATTTTCTATGTAATCGATTAGCTTAGATTTGTCTAACGGATCGAAATAGTAATGAAGATTTCAATATTTTTCCTTGAAAAGAAACAGACGAATCCTATAATTTCTAAAATCGGACAATGAATTTTCTTCGCAAGCTTATAGGAAGAAAACGGTTGAAGCAACAACGCTTGTTGACAGCAATAAACTTGCTTTTCATGATCTAACTGCAATTGGATTGTTTAGTGCCATAAATATTTGTCATTGACTGTGTCACTTGAAGTTTACGATAGAAGGTATTAGATCAAATGATAACGTTGAATTTTTCCTTTGAAAAACATTTTCAACCGAATTACTCATTGATTGTTTCATAATAAATAAATGATATTGTATCTGTTTGAAGAGTTGTAGCTGATTATAGTCGATATTAACGGCAATATGAGTTACTATTGACTGTATGAATAGGATGCAGATAGACTTCAATGCAACTAGTCATGCAATGGATCTTTCAATGACTGTTTGAATCATGTGGAAGATTTTCTATAATCTTTTTTTTTGTCTTTGTATGGCAATAAAATTATTACAAGTGTACTTCGTTCTTTGTTTGACTACAAACCTATTCTTTTTTTTTTATTAAACCAGATACGTTTCTCGATATCCTTTATTTTGTCACGAATAAAATCGAATCGATTATTCCTATTATCTCAGAAATTTCAATCAATGTCTAAGTAAGTTTAACGCATTGAGTCTTCTTAACTTCTAATTTATCACAGTTAACACATTTTTTGGTGAAACTATACAACTCATTGTCAGAGCTGAAAATTAAATTTATCTGGTTGTTTTTTAAAGAAAAATCTACCTGACAGTTTGTCAATGATTGATATTAGAACTCTTTTGATTGATTTTTTGTTCTCCTATCTATCAGTTAGATTCAATGGAGATCCTAAATTAGATTCTTCAACGCCACAAATATCAGACTTCACTTTATTGTTGAATAATAAAAATCTTTTTTGGGACGTTTGTTCTAACTAAAACAACTACGTGAGAATTAGAACTGAGAACTTACAAAAAAATTCATTAATTTCGCCCACCTCCTAAGAAACTGATGATTTTCTTCAGATAATTGGAGCCTTTCAATAAAACCAATGAAGCTAGAACAAGCGCTTATACAATTAAAACTGATTTTTCTTCTTCTAAACACAGACTGTCATTCCTTATGATTTGATATCAAAGATTTGAAAGAGACTAAAAAAAACATCTTTTCATCATTCTTTCACATATTTAAGTCGGTTCATTCGAGAATTGATCTGATATTCGCGAAACAAAAAAGTTCGTCAAACATCAGACAAAGATTTAGACTAGGAAGTAGGCTCATGATATAATCAAATAGCAGCATGATCACACTTAGACAAAAGGCTATGTTAAAATAGTTGGTACACTCACCATAGAAACCATCAATTCTCTTTTGTCAGTCAATTTATTATTGAAAGCACATGGTTACTTTTGAAGGATAGATTATAAAAAAAAGTAGAATTGACAATTTTAACTTTTCCACGATTCCAGCTGAGTAACTACAAAACATCGGAGACAGACTTCGAACCTGCTGAAATTCTTGACTAAATCGGCAAAAAAATGATCTCTTTTATATATCAATAAACAAAATGTTTTCTTTTGAGAAAGAGTTTATTAATAAAACTCTACTAACGTAAGAGAGTGAATGAAATTCGTGTAACGCTAGTTTCAAAACTTTTCATGTGGTACCTTACAACAAGTGATATAGAACAATATATTTGAGATTATGATTTAACGTACGTGAAAGTAGAATATCGACTTATTTTTACATAGCGGCTGTGAACAAATCATAAAATAGTATTACCCCTACTTGAAGGACTTTTCCATGCGTCAGTTACTATTGTCGATAAGAAAACTAAATCAGGTACAAAGTTCGATTTTGTTTTTTAAAAGTTGCATGAGACTAGCAGGCGGGTAAACTTTGATATGAAAAGAAAAGTTTGTCATTATTCATGAAAATAGAACATAATATGATATTGCAACTTTTTCATTTTATGCCATCGTGACTGAAAGTCGACGGTGGCGCCATAGAAACCATCAACATGGCACATGCATCAAGTAAATTTGTATTTGACTAATCGTTTCGTGAGCACTTGAGTTCTTTTATTCCTTGTCCTTCCGAGATAGGCTGTTCTTGAGAAAGGTCTTCGATGAATGTAGCAATTAACGAGGGAAGGTCCCCAAGTGATCCATCACTTTTAAGTCGGAACTATGTGCATTATGTAGGCCATAATGAGTTATGAATACTCTGAAAAGAGTTCGGCTCCATAGCTTATTACTGCCCAGACACTGTATTTTTACGGTATTTTTAAGCACAATGTCATGGTTTTCTTCAAAAACATCAGAAAAACTGAGTTTGGAATTTCAACTTGAAACTTTGCCTAGTAACATATCTCAATGAGAATAGTTTATTGTTAAAGTTTCAGATGTTCCGATTGCTCCTATTCTGAAATAAGAATCTCGGAATATATCAGTGTGTATGAGCGATGTACAAGCATACTATTACTATAACTGTATCATAGCATAGGAACAAGCAAGAAATCTGAAACTTTAACAATACACTATTTCCACTGAGACCTGTCACTAGGCAAAGTTTCAAGTCGAAATCCCAAACTCACTTTTTCTGATGTTCTTGAGGAAGACCACGACATTGTGCTTAAAAATACCGTAAAAAGGCAGTATCTTGGCAGCAATAAGCTATGGGGTCGAACTCTTTTCAGGATATCCATAACTCATTATGGTCTACATAATGCACATAGTCCCGACTTAAAAGCGATGGATGACTTGGAGAAATTCCCTCGTAAGTGCATTGCTAGTTATTGAAAGAAAACAAATAACAATTTTGGAATCAAAGCCGTCTCAAAACTCAAAGTCGGTATTGTTAATTGTTGATGGTCAAATGAATGAACTTCACATTTGGAGTTGATTGTTTCGGCAATCGAACGGTTGAATTTAATATGTAGAAAGATTCTTTTTGCCTGACCTTGTTCTTTGTAATGAAATCTCACCTCGAATTTTTAAATATTTTTCGAATGGATAAGCATAAATCCTATGTAGGGAGATGCGTTCTCTGAGTAAAACAGCTACAGACTTATGTAATTAAGAGAAAAAACTAGCCACGTTCGATTACTTTCGTTTATAGATCCGTATGTTTTTACTATCGCAAACAAAAAATATAGTCGAATAAACTAGTCATGTCAACATCTTTGACAACTACAAGATTAATCGAATAGAACCGATGTCTGACAACCTAAACAATGCAATTAGTGAGAATAAGAAATTATGATAGAAAGAAATGACTTTTTTTCTCATTTTTGAAAATATTTACAATTATAATATATTTCAAGTCAGAATAATTCAGTATTTGACATATCTTGCTTCGATTTCACAGCGAAACTGTGCTAAGCAAGGACAAAAGCAATGTAAATTGATATTTTATTATCAAAATCTGTAATCGATTAACATAATAGAATTTCTTCGAATTCTCATGATCAAATATTCGAAAGGCAAAATGTCTATTGTTTTCACTCGGAACAAAAAGAAATGTTATCAAATAAAGATGATGACCGAGAGCAAACGAATGTAAAAATATTTCGAATTTGTTGATGACGATCTTTTCGGGTAAATATTCGAGCTGAGAAATAATACATTTTTTCAAAGTTTCCTGTTAGAAGATGTCGCATTTGATTCTCGACAAGCTTTAATTGATCTTAATTTATACTAAGGGAGTATAAACTTTTTATAGGCTACATCCTTTTACTCAGTAAATGGAACTTACTTCGTAGTCTTTTTTTGTAGTCACACGTACTTTTCATGAAAATAAATATTTTGTTTTCAAAAAACAAAAACAATCTTGTGTCAAATAGCGTTTGAAAGACTCTATCGATTGTATGTATTTACGTCCAAATATCAATTGGTCACATGATTCAGCTAAAATCAGAATTCGAACACTGTTAAAAAGGTCGTTTTCGTTGTAGAAAGTCAGATTAGTTATCCTTGTCACACATAAATAGATTATGATCAAATATGTACAATCATCATCTAAAGAGCGTTTAGTAGAGACTCGAATGACAAGTACGAAGTTTCTGACATGGAGAATGTTGAAAAAATATGTAGGTAGTAAAGTTCATGCATTCAAATCTTACATTTTCTGGCAGAAAGCTTTAAATGATATTGTATTATTTATCCACTCGAATATTTGCTAAAAGAAGTATGTTGGGAACTTTTGATACATCCCGGTAAACATTGTCAGTCACTATGAATATGCCTAAGTATTTCTGCTAGAAAAATCATCCAAAAAAGTTCATAGAATATTATTGATGATTGATAATTGAATAGAAAAGAAACATCAATATAAATGAACGATTATTCGTATCGAATTCAATGATATTAGAGATGAATAGCATTTTTCTTTTTCTTTTGTTTAATTATTCATAATTGATGTTAGAATGTTTCTTTTTCCAATTGATTATTTTTGTTGTATTCAACAAATAATTTTCAATATCTACATTGTTGTTTTATTATAAATTTAATTAATATTTCCAAATGGATTTGGAATTGACATGTTTCAATGTATCTTCGTCATTACCAACAATACCGATAATTAATAATGTGGCAAATATTCCTAGCCATTTATATTGCAATCCGAATGGAAAAGTCATTTCTCAATTGATTTCATCCTCATTAGCTCGATCGACTTTTTCTATAGATGACGTTCGATCATTTTTGAATCTAGTCACATCGGACGATATCAAGTCGTAGGATGTTTCGACCATTGTCAAATTAAAACCAATGACATCGACTATTATCTATACGAGTTTGACATTGGCTCTATTCATTTTACTTTCAGTCATATTTTATATTATTTCATGTAACAATTGTTGCAAGAGAAAATTCGCTGAAGTAACCATTTGGTATTGTTTCGAACAATAATTGACAATAGGGTGTGGGTGTGGGTGTAGGAAAGAGAAGATCAACAGACACACCCACACCCACACCCACG
>CAJNSZ010002857.1:0-13294 GCA_905329745.1 Rotaria sp. Silwood2
AATAGGAGGAGGTGTATGAGATAATCTTGATAGGCTGTTCAATTGATGTTGAGTCAATAGTTCCATAACGGCTAGTTTTTGTTGAGGATGAACCTCGATAGAATCATGAGAAAAATTTGAGATTTCAATAAAAAGTGATTTACTTGGTGAGATAAGGCCATTGGCTACACGAGGATTTTCATGAAGTGAAGAAACGGAATATGTTTCATCTGGAGAAAATTTAGAGAATGGTTTCGTAGGATTAACAGGGATAATCATAGAGTGGTACGGAAGTAAAGAATGTGCTTCAATAGCTGCTAAAGAGTATGATGACGAATTGGAAGAGGTAAGGGAAGAAGTGTTACACTGATCGAGAGATGGCGATTGAGATGCAAAAGAATTTGTATCTTGTGACTCCTTCGGGAAGAGAATTTGATCGTGTGTACCTCCGACATGAATATCATGTTTTCGTAAAAAATCCAGGCCGATGATACAAACATGTTGTAGGTGAGGTAGAATATAAACTGGATGTAAAAATGTCTTATTGAAAAAAGAAATGTTCAATTGAAAGAGGCCGTGTGTACGTAAAGATTGTCCATTAGCACAACGTACTGTTAAAGATGGAGATTTAATAGGGATAAGTTTGCAGTACTTTTGCTCGATTTTACGAAATGCCTCGGCACTAAGGACAGTTAAATTTGATCCAGTGTCAATAGTAAATTTTGTTGGGTACCCTTCTAATGTGCCATTGACCTGTAATAGTTGGGAAGAAGGAATGAAAGAATTATGGATAGAACTAATAGAGAGAGAGGATTTTTTATTTAGATAATTTTCGGAGTCCCGCCACCTCCCATCAGTAAGACTCCGTCTTAGTTTTTTGAATTTGAAGGATATCTGGAAGACTGAGTACGAGGACATTGGGATGCTAAATGTCCTGGAGTATTACATTTATAGCAGATAATATAAGATTGACGAGGATTAGATGTGTGGGAGCTAGTTGAAGAATGAAGAGTAGCTGAAATAGTAGTATTAGACTTTTCAATATGCACAGTTTGTTTGGAACGAGAAAAATCAATGAGTTCAGCTTCTCGGGCTCGCTCAAGAAAATTTTCAAGAGTAGGATAGCTAAGAACACCGATCAGAGGGACTAATTCAGGTCGAATTTTAGTAAAAAGATGTCTAACAAGATCACGCTCTGTTTCGTTCGGTTTATGTTCTGACCAGAGGCTGCGTAAACGAACGAGAAATTCGTTGATTGATTCATCAGGTCGTTGAATGGATCTATTTCATTCCTGCTCGATTTGTGCAATTCGCAACGGTGAACTAAATTGTTGTAAGAAAAGAGTTTGAAATGTGTCCCAATGGAGAGGAGGACTATGGCTAGTGATGATTTGAATATACCACTCAAAAGCAGTACCTTTCAAAAATTGACCTATATTTTGAAGTAACATTTCTTTGTCCCATCCATAAGATGAGTTGGTATATTGATGGAGTTGTAAGAGGAATGGACGTGGTTTTTCGTCAGCTTTGCCTGAAAAAGAAGGAGCTATTGTAGCTTGTTGGATGATGACTGTTTGCCGTGCAGGAAGAGAGAGTAAGGTGTCTGGTGGAGAAGGAACATTTAGTAAAGAATGAGAGTGTATGGAGTTATTAGAAGAAGAGGGAGGTAATGGAGTTGTTGGAGAGGGTACGGGTGGAGAAGTACGAACAGCAGCAAGTGTTGCACGAATTTCAGCCGTTAATTTGGATATTTGTGTAGAAACATAAGTACGAAAGTCCTGAAATTGGGTATCTAGGTGTTGAATTGTGTCATCTAATTGCTGATATTTTAACTCCTGAGCCTTGGAGAGATGATGTACTTTCTCATTGAAATTCTGTTCGAGTTGAGTGACTGTGGACTGTACGGTAGTCAACGTGGTTTCGATAGAAGTTGTGCGTGTTGCTGCAAATTGTAGTCCATCGCGAAGACTAGTGAGATAATCCTGTAATTTCTGCCCGTCAGACTCGGTCACAGTTAAAATAGGATTGTGCTAACGTAAGACAGGAAAATAGGAGACTACTAATAGTAGTAAAAAGAAAGAAAAAGGACTAAAGAAAAAGATGAAAAATTTCGAAAGAATAATGCGCTAAAGTGAATGGAAAAATGTAACCAAAATTCGATTGGTGTGATCGCCACGTGTGATGGAACGATTCACTCGTTCTGAGTTTATTTCAATAATGCTTCTTGATAGTATATATGAACGCAGTATATATATGAACGCAGAGAGAAAAACGAGAGAGAATGATTAATGAATAGAACATTAGAACATGACCGATGTGTCCGATCAGGGTCATGAAGAGTAGTGACGGGTAGAATCCGTCACACACCCCTCCNAAAAGAAGGCTAAAGACGCATTTGAATGCATAACGAACAAACGCGTCCAAACGCATAAAACTAAATGCATTCAAACAATGTTTTTAAGTTGCGTTTTAATTTGAAAAAACGCGTTCAAAATATAAAAGATGCGTTTAAACGCGTTAGAAATAAAAATCGATGCGTTTAAACGCGTTGAACTTAAAAAAGGATGCGTAGAAACGCAAAAATAGCGTTTTTTTCCTAAAAGTTTGCGTTGGAACGCATTTTTATACAATTTTTTTTTTCATGGGCAGAAGAACGATGAAGAAAAAGCATTATCGGAACAATTATACCACTAAAACATCGTCCAAAGGTTCGAGGTTCATTAAATGAGCAATACCATTCAGATGCTGATACCATTCAGATGCTGATACCATTCAGATGCTGATACCATTCAGATGCTGATACCATACGCAAAGTATGGTCACAATGTAGGCAACCACAAGTAACAATTGTTTTAATTAGTTTACCTAATAAATCGATATAATTGCTTGATGTGACCAATATACCAAGTCATTACTTAAATATGTGAAAACGGTTTTTTTTTTGTCTCATTTGCCAATGATGATTGGCATTCTGATGTTTTTGGACTGATTTCAACACATAAATTGAACCAAGATGTCATGCACCTTTGTAAAAATCAAGTTTAAGCAAGTTGTGGTTATTATCATTCCTTTTGCAATCAGCACAAGCTTCAGTTGAACATTTCTGTCGTATATATCAACAAGGACAACAGCTCGAAACGAAAATATGAATATGAATACAAATGACTATGAACAGTTTGCAAAATATGATTATTTTGCTTGACGTATTTCAAGATATGCTTAAACTTATTCACACAGATCACTCGCCAACCATGTATGTTTTATGTTGAACTGAATAAATTAAAATTACACCAAAGGTAAAAATGTTGAATCTACCAATAATCCAATATTAATCGATGACTAACATCTGGATAATTAATCGAGAATCATACAGATAGGAATATTGGAATCGTTTTATAGTAATAGATATTTTCGCTTCACCGAATCAAATAATGATTGTCATCTGTGTGTCGAGTGTACAGAAAATTAGATGTAGCATAACTTCATCCACAATATCGGGCGTCAGCATTTGAAGAAGATGTCAAGGAAAGAGAAAATAAACAACAAAGAAGCCTGATTGAACCAGTATCAGAAGCGTTGAAAAAGGTACAAAGCTTTTAAAGGTCGATTTTTCGGTCTTGCAAATGATTACGATCGAACGTCTTGCTTATTATTAGCAAGAGCAAAAAATTTTGATGAGCTAAATCTATATTTGAAGATGCCAATCAAAGATACGTTTAAAACAGTGAATCTATTTTTCTTTGAGCAGCATCAGCAAGACAGACTGCCATAGTTAGCTAAAGTAGGTAAACGACTGTATTCAATATCTTCAACCTTGAGATGTGTTAAACGATAATTTAGTGCTGCCATATTTCGGGGGAGCAAAAGACAATGTTTATAGACCTGAAAATAGTGAAATGTGTCCTGTTTATCTCTTCTATACGGCCAGTACTGACGAACGCTTCTAATATTCCTCCATGCAAACTTAATTCTCTTTATTTGCTGGCCATCGATTTTTTTATCATTGGAAAGTACTAATCTAATTAAACTCATTAAAACATGAACGATATGCCCTTGACACATTTCTTTAGACGCGTTGAAATGATCTTTAATATAAATTATTGAGAAGATTCCATGTAAATAGAGGTTCTTTTACATCTAGACCAGGGGGTCGGAGGCACATTTATACCAGAGAATTTCGGCTCTAAAGATATGCTTCTATTTCAAGCTATGATTGCTACTCATTACTTCACCTATTGTTCTAATGACATTGTTATTTAATTTTTTTTCTGACTCTCCATTTCGACCGTTAACAGATCATGCCATATCTGGATAGTTCTTTTGTTCTTGTCTGCATGTTTGTTTGAGACTAACAATTATATGTTTGATAAGTTAAGACACCATGCGATGAACTATCGTTAGTGAGTAGCGGTAATTGGAGAGAAGTGTGTCAAATAAGGCGGTAAACTGTTACAGTACAGTGGAAAAATCGTTAACTTTTTGCTCAGAAACTATGCTAAGCGCTGCTATTGACACTCTGGCGAAAACTACCATCTTGACGGTAGTAATGGTATCGTTTCTCACTGTTTACTATTACTTAAGATATTCATGATGAATAACGTGAATACTGTCATGTGTGTAGATTTTGTTTTTTTATGACTGTTTGAACATGTCGAGCGAAAAGTCTTTCCTATCGTTTTTTCTTCCTATGTCAACACTATCTGACTACCTTGAAAGATATCGAGAATCACGATACTTTGGGGATGAGAACTCGAATTACAAGCTTGCAATTTTTGTGAAGTTGCAATGTTAGCGAGAGTGACTCACAGACGACATTATGTGGTTGGAAATTTCCAACATGTACGAATAACATGTCTGTCTCCTTGTGTTGATGTGATATGAGATAATTTTGACTTTTTTTTAGCTTAGTCACGTAAAAATTGCATTCAGCATCGACTTGTGCGATATGAATTCCCTAATCATGCTAGTGTTACTGAAAATTCTACGAACGAGATCATCTGGATATGACATATCCTCTTAGGTTGATCGAGTGAGTAAAACACGAAGATGCAACACCATTCAAACAGTTATATAGAACATCAAATTGATTACTGGCAAGAAATATGATATAGAAGAAATGTTAAAGAAGTTATGAAAGCTCCATGACAACATTTCTGAATCATTCATAATAACATATAGTTCTTTTTTATTGCTATGTTCAGAAAGTCATAGCATATTATAAATTATTTTCATAAAAAGACAAGTAACATTCATCGAATGTCGATCCACTTGTCTGTAGACTTGAAGATGATGGAATTTTACGTTAGTAAAAATTTTCTTAGAATAATCAAAATCGGACTCATGTAATCCATTAACCTCTTAGGGATACAAAGCTGTCATAGAGAACTGAATGATAAGTTTAAATCTCAATGCTACTCATTCGCATGAAAGATTGTCAAGAAAACGTTTTCTGCTTTTCATGTTCAACACTATTCTGACTTGTGACAGAAATCAAAAGACCATATTGCACAGGGAGAGCCGAAATGCTTTTGAAGTTCAAGAATCATAGACTAAAACTTGGAGACCAATAACTGAGTGAATATCTTGAAAAAAGAATCGGTAAATGTGAAATTTCAATATTGAAACCAGAAAACGCTGAAAAAATATAAAAGATTTAGGTTTTTGTATTTCATCTTCTTTTGCCTATATGCTTGCCACAGTGAGCCTTTTAAGAAGAGTAGAGAATTCGGACATAGCCGCTATTTTTTGAAAGATGATTTAGAGTGTTAGGTAGATAGTCTTGTATTCATTACCTACAAGTAAAAATTCTTTATGTCGTTGGTACACAAATCAGACAGTTAACGCCTTTTATATCGCTTATTCTCAATCATCTTCTCTATGTAATGTTCAGCAGTCTCCATTTGATTACGACGGATTTGGAAAACCCATATTCAATTTCTGAAAGTCTACATCTTACTATTGAACTAGATTAATCTTAAAAACAGGCACCTGAAAAAAATGCGATATTCAATAGACAGTGGTATTGATTAATTTCAAATACATCAGAGATTTCTCAAATTGTAGTAAGTGTCATTCAACGCATTGAGGTGTTCAAGCTACAGATTGATGTGAGTTTTAAACGACATCATGAAACACCAATGAAAGAATTTAAAGAAATACTTTACTCAATTTCATGAAATCATCGAGTCTAAAGTCACTTGAAGCATTATAAAGAACAGAAACTGAAATAGGACTTGAGAAATATGAGTTCTGAAGTATAGAGAAAGAAAACTACAGGATTATCAAACCAATTTCGCAATCCGACAACACATCAGCACCAAGATACACATGGCTAGAAAATACAAGGAAAAGTGATTTTAAAAATATATATATTCAATGAGAATGCTGAAGCCAATCCGTCATCGATACGAACACCGATATTTTGGTTTAGTTATCGTTTCTAACACATTTGAGTTTATAACCTAGGAAGAAGTGGAGATTAGTTTGCATAAATCCATCCAGAATATTTTTTCACATGAAACATGTTATCATTATCATAGACATGCATCGATAAATCACAATTAGATAGAGAAGATATGATCTTTTTCACTTATATCTGCTATTTGTGCACATATTTTTATTTTCACCAAAGACAGAAATCAATATGGTTTTTTGCCTCTTTGCTACCGTTAGTGCATCGAACAAATGATTATTACAGCAAGAAATGCCTAAAAATATATTTTCGTGTATATTTTCTTCACTTTTGCTTCCGTAAACGTTAATGAACAATAACAAAGAATATTTTTCTTCGGCAGATCAGATTCGTATAAAATGCGCAAGCTGTTTTAGTAGCTGGAATCTTTTTTTCTATTGATGCTAACTATCCGATGTATACGAAGTTCTTTTCGTTCACAAAATAGTTCTTGTAGATGCAATACA
Organism: Rotaria sp. Silwood2; assembly: GCA_905329745.1. Lineage (NCBI taxonomy): Eukaryota > Metazoa > Rotifera > Eurotatoria > Philodinida > Philodinidae > Rotaria > Rotaria sp. Silwood2. The sequence continues at coordinate 6,898 of CAJNSZ010002857.1, forward strand.
AATTGAAGAATTCTACAGATTAGTTATCTTTATTTTCATCTATCTTTCTCTTGTTGTAGATACGGCAAGACATATTCAGTATTGTGCATATATTCAAACGTTCATCAGCAAAACGATAATTCAAAAATATGAGTACAAATACGGAATTGCAAGTTCGACGTAATAACCCTCGCTTAGTAATTCCGGACTCTAAAGAGTCAACAACAGTTGATCCTATCATCGGCTATGCTGAGGAGCCACTTCTCTCACTTGCAGAAGCATGTATGCCATTGGCTTTTATTGTCAATAATATATTAGGTTATATTTCGATTGCTCTGGAACACACTTCAGATAATCCATCAGATGGTCTGACTCGCGACGAATCAGCCGCAATTTGTCTTTACACGATGGAGTGGAATGATGGCCATAGAAGTCTTTATTTCATTCTCAATGAAGCACTTAGAAAAGCTGATCGCGAATACTTACGACCTTGGTTCAAATATTTGAAGCTTTTTCTCACGGCGTTGGTCAAAATACCATCCATACCTCAACAGACGGTTTGGCGTGGAATACGTAAAGATTTGAGTTCCGAATTTCCCCGAGGAACACTGGTGATCTGGTGGAGTTTCTCATCTTGCACAACAACGCTCCCTGTATTAGAGAATAACCTTTATTTGGGTAATGAAGGTCCGAGAACTCTTTTCTCTATCGAGGTCTTCAATGCTAAGAATGTGTGCGGTCATTCATATTTTCGCAACGAGAACGAAATACTGTTGTTGCCAGCAACATACATGGAAGTACAATCACAATTCAGTCCAGCGCGTGATCTCCATATCATTCACTTGAAGCAGATGAGACCAGGCAAGATGTTACTCGAGCCGCCATTTGAAGGTATGTTAAAAACCTAAGAGATAAGAAGCAATAGTAAGGTTTTCGTAAAAGTTACGATCTGATGCTGTTAATGAATTCAAAACTTCAGAGTTTTCGACCTCAGTCAAGAGTCATTGTTAACTCTGTAACACAGCAATTAGCTATTTGTCAAACTCATACACGATTTACATGTCATCTATGTGTTCATGCCAAAGACTTTTCATTATATTACTGTTAATCATTAAGATTCCATGCGAATTGTCCGAGTGCTGTTTCTTTTATAAATACTATCTTAAACTGTGATCATTCTGATAAGGCATTCTCTACCTTTTTTTCACATAATATGTCGCAGTGCATCACACAAATCTCGTATGGCATTTTTTTCGTCTCTCAATCACCTTATCTGTCCTGCAGCTTCATGCTTGTAAGTAACCTATGAGTATGAGTAATGTTCATGAGATATGGATGTGTTTCTCTTGGAGATTCAGGAAGAAGAAGGTTCATCTGTTGGACTGATGTTTTGATTAAATAAAATTATTATGAATCACTATTAATGTCTTATCCGTCTGCACGAATAGATGAAATAACGGATGCGTCATAATGAATGAGGATTTCAGTTTTTTTCAAGTATCTCTCGAACCGTTCATCCTCCAGACCTAATTGTTTTTTTAAAGATGCGTTAGATGATTCCCTATAAAACAAGGTGTTTTTATTAGCACAAATAATTTCAGTTATTTCTGGATAATCGGTACTATCGATTTGTTCATGACAGACAACTTTCGAAAACAGCGTCCTGATGAATTTCCTTAACAGAACGTTTTATTTCGTCGATTAGAGTCTTTTTCGACGCCATTTTATTCCATTTGATTGTTTGAACAAGTTCGTCCCAAATACCGTAGTCCAACAGATTCAAATCAGGACTGTTTGGAGGTCAATGGTGCTTGTCGATGAACGAAGAAAAATTTTTGGCACACTATTCTTGTGACTTTTCATAGATGTACGGCCTCGTACCATCTTGCTGGAAAACCCAATCCTTACCAAACACCTTGTTGACATACTTCAGAGCTACTGGAAGTACCTCTTTGATATAGCGATCGCAATAGACTGTGCCATTCTCGAAGATAACTAAAGGTGATACTCCTTTAGAACAAACTCCGAGCAGGACCATTACCTTTTGCCGGATACCACCTCTGATATTGGCCTCGCTACGATTTACTGCCCATCTTCAGTCATTTTGAGAATTATAGACCCTGTCTATATCGAACATTTTCTCGTCAGAAAACTGAATTTTCATCGTGTCTTCTTTTCGGAAATTTGTTCGTATCCAATTAGCAAACTTCATTCTTTTTTCTTTATGCTCATCAGTGAGCAATGGTTCACTTGGCATTTTATAGGCTTTGAGTTGAAAATCATTCGCGAGCACTCTCCGAACAGTTATTTGAGAAATGCTCAATTCACGTGCTGGCTTACGAGCAGGCACTTTATTCCGTCGATTCAACCGTTTCTTGACTTTTTTGAATGACTGCTTTTGTTCAAATAGTCTGTGGACGACCGGTTGACTTTGACAGCTCGATTGAGCCACTCTGACGGATCTCTTTACACCATCGTCGACTGCTGCAAGACTAATGGCACAGTTTAGATCACGAAAGATCTTTGTAGGTCCATCACCATTTTCGTACTTTGAAAGTACGAGTTTATGTAAGCCTTCTCTTTTCATAATCTGAAATGACAATCATCTAATCAATTCTGAAACGTAGGCCATATTTTTCTAGAGAATCACTTGTTGCATCTTTTAAAGAAAACATTAGGTCTGAGGAATAAAAGCTAACGGAAATATTCGAAAAATACTAAGATCCTCACTCTTTATGACGCACCCGTTAGTAATCACCATGAAAGAAAAATATCAAAAAATGAAACACATGCAGAAAATTGAAAAAGTTACCTATCCGAAAAGTTATAATCTTCACACTATTTTGACAAAATGTGCTTTTTATCCTTGATGGTATAGAGGAGTTCCAACTGCTTGTTCATGTGTAAAAGGATTAGTAACATTGCTAAGAAGTCGTATTATCTATTTAAAACAGAAAGAAAATTAGAACTTTTGCCGAAAATGAATGAAATATTATAAGTGCTCATCGTATAACGAAATTCCTTATGTTTGCTAGTTTTCCAAATATTTAAAAGAAATTAGTTGCTATGGTAGAGTTTGTACTAACCTTTCTGCTTTCTCAAAGGCTTCACAAAATCCTCTCAAATGTTCTTACAAAGAAAAGCTCTAACGAATTCGAGTGAATATAGTTGAATTTCAGTAGGGTGCATCCATGAGCTACCAAACATAAAAACGCAAAACGTATTCGAAAGTTTTTTGACAAATTTCATTCTGTAGAGATTTCACTGATCATTGCATTGAAAATATCTTCTACATTCATTGCAAAGTTGAGATACGGGTTTAAATGATTTCTGGTCTGTGAAGTTCCAGAGAGATTTCTTCAAATGGGACAAAGCAGATTTTGACATCTAAAATCTTTGAGAATCTTTGGGAATCTTCAAGTATCTTTGGGAATTTTTACATATCTTGCGGAAGCGTAAAATGAAGCATGTTACCATGGCAATACAGTAGCGAATTATTGGTATTGAATGAGTTTGGTATTGACTAGCTTTCATATTGATTGTACTGGTACCGTTACATTCCTAATTTGTCCGTTAAAGAAAAGGCGTTTTCAGCAAAGAACGATATTTTTTATAAATGTCTACCAAAGATTTTCGCATGCGAGGAGTTCAACTCTGCGGTTAGTTTCTGGAAATTTTGAACTCGATTGCATGATCAAGTAATTTAAGTTCTTTTACCGATGGTCAAGCTTAATACAAAACATTTTTTTTTAAATCTTTTCCTTTAACCGAAATTTCAAGTACACAGCTCTAAGAAACTAATTGCGGATATAATTTCTCCAACCTTCATTACTTTTGATCAAATTTCATAAAAAATCATTATTATCGTAAAAGTCTCTTGCTTTAGGGGAAAAAATCAGGACCGCAATATAATTATATCATGAATACCAATGCTGGTCAATAGCAATACCGGCAGAGAACAATTAGTATTGTGACAAGCCTACTTAAAATCTCTGTAAATCGACTCCAAATTGTTTGAGAGATTTTCTGAATTTTTCTTCTGAGAAAACCAACCTTGATGAAATTTTCAGCGAAGGTGTATCTTCAGGTGGGCACCTCAGAGTAATAATTTCAGCCCGATACATTTGCCCTACAAAGAGTTAGCGTCCGGTTATGCGTCACATTTTGAATCACCGTGCGTTCCAAATTTCTCCGTCATTTCAAATGCTGAAGAGTTCGGATTAGTTTTAAAACTTAGCCACGATGGGGAGTGACAACTTAATAGGGCCTACTTTTTCAATTTTCTCTTAGCTTGTGTTTTCGGAAAAATTTCTCTGCTGAAGTATGAAAATCCTAAATGGTCTAGGTTCAAAAAAATTTGTTTTTCCTACACATTAACGAAGAAATCGAAAGGTCCGACTCTGTTAAGTTGTAGAGCTAAATTCATCCTTCATTTTGATACCAAGCCCAGCCTTCTAGTGTTAAAAATGGTGGAGAAATCTAGGACGCACAGAAACGTAAAAAGTAAAAAACCTGATTTTGAGGAAAACCTAAAACTTTTTGGGAAAAATGTTATTTTTCTCTATAGGAGGTTCAGAAAAACCTAGGTAATACTCTTAAATCTCAATATAAAATCAATCAGCTGTATTGCATTCGAAAGTACACACTTTGCTCTATCTGATGAGCTACAAATCCGAAAAATTGACATTTGTGACCGAAATTGAATTTTTTAGGGAAGCCTCCCTCGATGTGATCGAATATCTTTTAAATAGTATATTTCCGTTATTTAAAGGAGCGGCAAACGTAAAAAAACCCAATAAGTTAGGTTTTACGCATGTATGTATATTTGTGTGCAGTCATGTGCTTTCGTATGGATTCGATATATCAGATTAACTGTTTAAGATGGCTATCTAGGTTGTGAACTACACTGTCAATCAATCAAAATCATTTTCTGTTATTCCTTCGTTCAATAACGTTCTTTGTGCTGCTTGTTCAGGTATGCAGATTTGTTCGATTTTAGCTGTTTGTTCAAACAGTTTTCACGTGTTTGAGTGTTCTGCGACTCAGAAGTTGGAACATCCAACTACCAACCAAACTTTTTCTTGGACCTAAATTTCAGTCTCTAAGCTGTTTTCGATATCTTAGTTTCGTCTTATGAGCTTTCTCAGGCAGAACTTTCAACTGATCACGTACTTTTTCAAGGGCAACTTTGATCCAATCAGGGTTTTCATGTATAGAAGAGAGTCAAGTACAAAAGCTCATTTGTTTGTCCTGTCTGTGTTCGTTTTTTTCTTTGTTGAAGCTAAACAATCAGCTGCTTGTTCAAACTGTTATTTTATAGGCGTTGATGGAGTGTATTGTATTTCTGAGCAGTATCATAATAGTAGTAATATTTTCAGTTTTCAATCAAGAATCTTGTTACTAATCATCTACGAGTGTTATGAAGAGGGAAATAACGTCACTTGAGTAGATTTTACAAACAAGAAAGTAATCTATTCAGGAGATAGATTTTTCAACGGAAGCGGTTAGTTGTAAATGCTAACCCGGAGATGTGCTGGCGAACTATTGGCTGCTAATATTAATGGTTAACTGTAGATGTGATTTAGACAATGTCTGTAAAACATCTAGCATGTTTCTTGAAAATATTTCAGTAAGATTCGATTAAAGTTGAATCGCAATATAACGCAGATTCATCAGAAACACAGTAAGATTTAAGACCGAATCAATTCTTCATAATGAAACGTTTTGTGTGAAATTTTTCATAGAGAATTCTTGTACTGTGAATTGAATAATTCGTTGCAATCGACTGAATCGAAGTCGGTTGGATCGTAGACTACAAATGGTCTTTTGAGAAAGTAAAGTGAACAATATGAGCAAATAAGTCTGAGCGGTGTTCCATAGAAGTGTAGTCGAACAGCTAGCCATACATGTGAAAATTCGAACGAAGAAACTCTTCACAAAGTTTTGATTTCAAAAAAATTTATCTACTGATTGCATTTGATCTGCAAAACTCTAAAAGAGTTTTTCCTTATGAACTCTGTGAAACAACTTTTCTGTAAGATTAAAACATGTAACAGGTGCATTTAACACAAAACATCACTCCTTTATCTGCCTTCGTCGAGAGCAGTCGCATTCCTCACCGTTCTCTTACATACCCATCTATCTTGTAAGTTCCGCCGCAGTCGCGAAGGAGCACTGAATGTCCTCTATTCAAGTTCAACCAGCCGAAATAAACAATTCCGTACGATCCACTCATCCCATCACTGGTGAATCTGATATGGGTGAACCACAGCAGCAACAATATTTTCAACCACCAATTCACTATGATAGCAACACTATAGAACAGCGAGAAGGTCTTCTTCGTTCACTAGCACAAAACCCCAACATGTTGAATGATTTTTATCAGTTTCTTGAATTTACTCTTCTATTACTTTCACGC
>CAJNSZ010002858.1:0-13293 GCA_905329745.1 Rotaria sp. Silwood2
ACTTTCGATTTGAACTTTGCTTCATCAACAATATGGCACGAGTTTATTTCCACAAACCTGTTAAAATTAGAAGAACTTCAATTCTACATGCGAGTCAGTAGTAAGTTCCATGTTATTCAGTGTTTTTCGTCCGTACATATAAATTGTAACACTTATTTTATTTGAGATCATGATGCTCAACAGTGTCCGTCACCTGTACTCGTTCAATCATTCAAAAATAATCATAACAAATGGATAAACGGTCCTGTTATTATTAATTATAATCATGCTCCTAAAATACCTTTTTTAGAAATCTATACCTATTCACAAGCTGCATGTAATGACAGATGTAGTGTAGAGTTTTACGACACGGAAAGGTTTATGACTACTAAAGATAATATGATTGATATCAGTGAAAACGTAACAATATTGCAGGTTACATTAAATGATAATGATGTACAAATGGTATCGAAAAATCGAGACAGGACAAATTATCCAAAAGTAACAACGATAGTAATTCATTCACAATTGACAACAATACCAATAGAAAACGATTCGATGAACAGGTATGACTACTAACTTATTCAAGAAAAATTTTCTGCTTTTATTCTCAAGTCTAAGTATGATCAGGAAAGCAACATTGCTATCAATTGCGATTGACATTAATGAGAAAATATTGGGTTTGAATCTATGAATATTGTTCCAATTTGAAAGATTTTTTTTCACGAAAAAACATTTTCCTATCAGCTTAACCTTTTTTCTTTAGTTTGATCTGTTCTGATCTGATGAACTCTACTCTTGATTTATCGAAAATCACCGGACTCTGTTTTGACATATACGAGTCGACGAACTTCAATTATCCATCAAGAACATTAGTGTGTTGTCTTCTCAATAAGATGCCCAACGTCTATCGACTTACTCTATCCTACAACTACCTATTGGATTTGTTCAATTCATCACTTGTTGTTGAGATATTAACAAAGCAGATTCAACTTTTGTCGATTGAATTTCACAGTGATCCACCATTACTGGAAGATATAACCCGAATCTTGAATGCATTCTCAACAAATTTACGGTTTCTAAAGATGGACCTTCAAATGGCTTTTACAGTCGACAAATTTTACGTTGTTTTATATTGACACTACAAAAACAACAAGACTCACCACAATCATTCAGTACAGAATTTAAATTATGGTTGAAAGAACGCTTGACTACCTTGATTACTAATGATCCAAAAGCATCGACTACAATTGAATATAATATTAGAGACCAAGAATGTACCGTTGCTTTTTGAATGCAAGAAACATGTAGGGATTTTTTTTTCAAGCCAGAAACATTTTCCAATTAACCCAATATGTTAAACTTTGTTAAGAACCAGTCATTCATTAGTTTTTAAAATAAATATAGATACAGGTATTCGACATTAACTGGAATGTACATGGACAACACCAATATTAACTTCAAATTTCGGGTAAACTCATGATAGTGCATTCCCTAGTTTTGTAAAACGAACGATCTTACGTATCTGTGTGTGAGTCGAATCACATGCACCACAACTCAAACATATTAGGACTAGACTTTTGCAGAGTTTTTCTATAACAAAAAACCGGGACTTTTTGATGTCTGAAAATCACCGACACTGCAGATGTGATTAGAAACGGTGCTTAAGGGTTCGTCTTTGGAAGACATTGATACAATCTAAGCAAATCAAGGAGCACTGTTTAAATTGTATTATTATGATTTTGGAAAGTAATTTTATTCAGATAATTCAAGCATTGAATGCGTTTTTCAATGAAATCTTCGTCTGGTTGCAGTTGATCGAACATTATACTGAAAACGTTTTCGTAACATGTTCGAGCTTTGTCATAATCACTCATTTTTGTACTAGTTGACCCTACTTCTTCGTAAGTTGTTACTTGAAATTTTTAATCAGAATTTAGTTTTTCCAATACATAACTAAACATTTTTCTAGAATATTCACACTATCTTGGAATCATCTTATACACGAGTATATTTCTGTTATCTGATGCATTGTGTAATCAATTTTTAGATCACATTCTGGTAAATCCAAGGCTTTCATATAATTCGATAATGATTGGTCGACATCTTCTATAAGTTTTTTTCGGAGCACACAAATTGAACATGAAAATGAGGGTGTGGGTGAAGAGAATGCCTACGCTCACCCCCATCCCCACACTCTTGCTTATTCTGCTAAAGAATGCTGGGTATGGGTGTCACTGTGGTTGCGAGTACGAAAAAGAAAAGCACCCACACCCAATTTATAAATTTATATAAATAAAACTATTTGTTTTCCTTTTTTCCTAAATTAACATGAGTGCTTCGTTTTTAGATTTATATTCTAAGCGATTTTATGTAGTTCGAGCTTCATTTATAATATAAGTCGGATTAGGCAGCTCATGATTTTTTTGCTATTGTAAGTCGTTTTGAATGAGCATTACACTTTGATACGACCCATAGAATTTTATTTTCTCGAAGTTTAAATTCTTTCTCAACATCAAATGTTGATTGATTATTTTCTTTTGATAAATAAAAATCCACTGCTTCATGACCTTGTTTTGTATATGATAAATTACCTAAAATATATCGACCATAATAATGTACAATATCTGAATCTTGTCGATAAGTCATTGCCCTAAATTGAAAGAATGAAATAGACCATGAAGCAATAAAGATTAACAAACCAATTGAATTTTAAATTAGTTCGACTATATTGTGGATGATTAATAGGTGCTTCCCGTGACCAAAATACTCATCGTTGTTTTAATGAGGTTCGATCTTTATTAGTTAAATTGAAAGATCAATAAAAATCTTCAGCAAAGAACAGTACCGCACTTGGTGAACGTTGTTCAAGGTCTTGAATTTGACATGAAAATTCACATTTCTTTGGACAATTTTCAAAATTAACAACATGCCCACCATTTCCAGTATCTTTACAAATTTTGTTTCCTGTTTTATACGAACGATTATGTGTATAAAGTAAAATAAGTGGTATTGATTGTTTAAAATCTTTCTTAGAAAATAGGGTTTGGGTGTGGGTGTGGGTGTGGGTGTGGGTGTGGGTGGGTGTGGGTGTGTGGGTGGCAGTGACAATGACGAATGAAAAGTGAGCCAAATCCACACCCACACTGAGACGAACACACCGGCACACCCACCCACACTCACACCCACCCCCACTCACACTCACACCCACACACCCAAATTTCTGCCTATAGACACTTCAACACCCTTTCAGTTCGTGTTTCACAAAACTGGTCAATGATCGAAAAAAAGATTTTTTTATTTTTCTTCATATAGTAAAATATCGAAAGCAAAACTGTCAATTTTCCTCTAAAAATTCAATCGAAAAAAATCAAAACATATATATTCTTGATCAGCTCGTCGAGCTCTATCGAACCATATATAAAGAAAAGAAAAATAAATTTTTCCTTAATTTTGCATTGTTTGCACCTTATTAAATGAGGATTACCATGAACTAAACAATATGGTAATTAACGTTGAACTAGCATAAGATTTATCGAATAACTTAACCTTTATTTCAGCAAATTCATATCTACCTAACTCTCTTGCAGCAATGATGAGTCTGAAAAAATTGTAGCTGTAGCAAACATTAATAAAAAGTAAATAATCTTTCTAAAATGATTGATTTCAGATGTATTTTGTCTTGCCAATATCAGTCTTTTATTCTAAAACATACCCACATCCACACTAGCATCTATACGTCTTACATTCTCATCCACACCTACATCACAAATTCACGAAAGAACTATATGGGATCCATTCCCAATCTGCTTCGGAACTTATTAATAAGTTCCGGTAGCTGCTGCAATCCAACTTGTATAAGATGAGAATGACAAGTGTAATCACTTGGCTGTCTTTGTTCGATGAACTTCTTTGTGTCATTCTGTATTCAGTCCAATGAGATAGATTATCTAAATTGCAACAATGATCATTGTGTAGCCATGACTGACGTGTTCATATTCGTCAAAAATGGATAGCAGATAAACAGACGTACATTTCGTCATATTGATACGCGTAAAACAGAATATGTCTGACTATTTAAGTACGTTACCCGTTGAATTAATTAATAAAATTCTCGATGATGTCTCAGCATTTGATATTTTGACATCTTTATGCTTTGTTAATAAACATTTTCGTGCTCTATCTCTCGCCTATCCTCGATTCCGGCTTGATCTTGTCGATTCATTCAACAAGAAAAAACAATTTGACCAACTCTGTACTCAACTAGCCGGTATATCATCCAATATTATCTCATTGAACTTAGAAAATGAAGAAGATAAAACAATACATGACAAAGTAGCTTATTTCTTCTCACGATCCATCATTCTCAATAGCAGATTTTCAAACTTGCATTCGTTGAATCTCAGTTATGTGGACAATGATATTTGGAACTTAATCAAATGTCAGCTTTCATCATTCATTGCTTTGACATCAATGTCGATAACTTATATCTCTGGCGTAGAGGAGCACTCCATATCGACGTTTGCATCAAATATTCTCATAGAACTTCTTTGCTTTTCATCTTCGCTCAAACGACTTTCTCTCAAAACGGACGCGTACCCATGGCATGAGGTTATCATTGATTCGAGTCGTATGTTAACAACATCTTCTATTGAACACTTAAGCCTCGTCGGCATCAAAGTTGATTTGAAATCTCTATTTGCTATTATTCCAACATTACGTTCATTCAATTTTACAGTTGATTACAATCAACTTATTAATAATATTTATCAACATCCATCAGTACATTTACAACAATTGTCGATTACTTTTCATGGCATTACTTTCGATAAAGTCGAACGTTTACTCTCATCTATAACATGTCTAACTCATTTCACACTCATTGCTAATGACGTACAGAAGGATATGTCCAATGGCTACAGATGGGCACAATTATTATCCACGATTAAAACATTCAAGTTCATTCTTACCTTTCATCCTAATGCTTTCGTACGAAGTGTACTCGATCTTTCGTCTTTCTGTACGAAGTTTTGGCTCCTGGAGAAAAAATGGTATGTCACACAGGATGTCTGCATTGATAACTGCTTTTGGATACTTTATTCAAACCCTTACTTTCTTAATTGGTACCCATTTTATTATATAGTTGGTACATTTGTGACAGAATCAACTGATCCTGCTTCGACTTCATTTATTAACGTCAAAAAATGCTGTATTTTTGGTCAATCTATTAGTAACACAACGCTCTGGCGTCGATGTACACATGTTAGTTGTTTGTCAGTGTCGCCATCAATCTTGAATCAAGACCATAAGTGTCGATATGCAACTATGTATCTGGACTTGACGAAAATCACTTGGTTATGCCTTGACGACACCAAGACAGGAAAGTCAATCGATACAACTATTCAACTAATGGATAGTTTACCATCTTTACGAACACTCCGTGTGTCTGTCACCATTTTAAAATTGCTTTTGACACAAAATTGGTTCAATATTGCTAATTTAAGCATAGTATGGGGTTCTGATCGATTGCCGAAATTATTAACTGTGACTGAGACTGATTCTCTTTGTCGCTCTTTTAATCATATTGAAACACTCGAGTTTACTCGTAGCTTTATAGATGATGTCTCGCAACTTCTCAACAATATGATGAAAACATTGTCACATGTATTTATTGATCATGCCTCTTCAATCACACAGCAAGATGATCAATTTATTTCATATGAATGGCTCAAACGAAACACAAATTTAAGCAATTTTGGTTACTCGTGTGATAAGAATAATAATGTCCATATCTGGTTGTATTAATACTTTTGTTTTCATTATTTCCATCATCAGTATACACTCAAATTTGTGTTGAACTTCTCTTAATAACTATATCGATTATCTCCCATGGGATAAAAAATTTAGATATATTCACTGCGAAACGCGTTAATGCTGACCGGTTTAACGCGTTTCGCAGCGTTTTCCATGATAAAAAAGGTATATAATCAATCTTTCTATTTACTCGAAACGCGTTTGGGAGTCATCATTCCGGGATGAAAACGAAAAGTATATCGTTTCGTGGCGTTTTTAACCGATTTAGCAGCTGTGGAACGCATTAAATCGGTCAGCATTAACGCGTTTTGCAGCATTGAAAAGTAACGAAAATGTTCCCATGGGCTATACATAAATGTTTGAAATTTTAAAATAAAATTCATGTATTTTTTACAAAGTCGATATGTTCTCAACGAACTAACACTGACATCCATTACTGAACTTCATTTGTACTGCATCAATTGTATCGATATTGAATATAGCTCAAAATTGAGTTTTTGTCTTTAATTTCACTAATATTTCTATGATGATTATGACCTGTAGATTTTGTCAATATTTGCATTGAGACTTATTTAAAATTTATCATAATGCTAGAAATTCAAGGAGATATAAAAAGTCGATGCATCTTCTTTGCGAGATCATATGTACTACTTTAAGTTTTCAATTAATTATATGTTGTTGTTTTTTGTATTGATTTACATTGAAACAGAAATAAAAAGAAAGATTATATTTCTAGAAAAACAAAATGAACGACAAAGAATAAAAATAATTTCATTTAGAACGTCGATCGAGTTTAAGGGAATAGTACCTGTATTAATGTAAGAAGTCTTTAGAATCGCGCAACTCATTCGTAGATAAGAAAAAATGAATGAAGGAATCAAAGTCATGTTCAGTTAATTTATTCCTCTCTCGAGTAAATAAACATAAGTCATTACCATCTCCGAAGTTATATACCAATGAACCAGTATTGACAGAAGAAAATAAGATGTTCATGAAATGTATCTTGAAGCAGAATATCTAGAATTGATGATTAAACTAGCGATATGAAATGAAAAGATGAATATGAAAGAAAACAAGGAGCATATACATTGCAGTTAATACCAAAAGATATCCAATGTAATTTTCTTTTAAATCAAGCAAAAAATCTTCATATTTTCTCTGATATTATTTACATATTCTTCTAATTGTGAGTTAATCAAGAATCAATAAACTAAGAAAAGTTAAACGATGAAAATTTTTCAAAAAACGTAATGGTATTAATCTATTAAATAAAAAGCCAAACAAATATTTTGACTGCTATGAAAAAGGCTAGTTAGCCAGGTCCTCTGGGGCTAAAATGCGGAACTCACATAATTTCTCCAGTTTCATGATACTAACATTAATACAATATACGTCAAGTGAAACGAATATATCGCATAATGGTTATTTTCGAATACAGTCAATCAACAAGTAACGTGAATCGAAAATCGATTCACTGGGCCCTAGACTGACAGAACTCGCACATGCAAATATATGAACAGCCCACTTTGTCGGCTGTTTCCGCCACAGATCCTGAAATTTCTAAAAAGATGGCTCGATAAGTTCAACCGAAACATGGAAGATAGAGGGCGAATAGGTGAAAATGGGGTACCGATCAGACGAAAAGGAAAAACTTCCAAGAACAATGAGAAGAAAAACGCAGCCAAGATAAGCCTGAAATACAGGTGCGAAGCAGTGACAGAGCCACGATTGTGCTTCTGAAAGAGGGGGACTCTCAGCCTCCTGACTAATGGAATACACTGTTAGCAGTTCGCGTTAGGAGGCTTACATATCTTTGAGAGGGGAAAGAGGCTGAGCTTCACCTAGCAACTAGATCACACCGTTCAAAAATTTAGCGATGGAGGCATCACATTTCCTTATAGGAATTCCGACTGCCCCCTACATCTGCACTGTTTTTGGAAGTGACTACTCCTCGTGGCTCTTAAGTGAATCCACCAACAATGTATGCCATGAAACTGGTCATTTGTACCATAACAACGGTCGTTAGTGCCATAGAAATTGTCACTTCTGCCATGGAAATGGTCATTTGTGCCATAAAAATGGTTATTTGTACCATAAAAATGATCATTTGTGTCACAGACTTGGTCATTCGTGCCACAGAAATAGTCAATTGTGCCATAAAAGTGGTCATTTGTACCATGGAAATGGTCGTTTTGTGCCAGGGTGTGGGTGTGTAAATGAAGAACATAATGATACACAACTACGCTCCACACGCACATGCACACCCACACCCCACACCATAACCCGGCTAGTCTGCTGTGTGATGATTCATAATTCAATAGGCTTGTGAGTTTTAATGGCACTGTGATTTCCAATTACTTTTTCGTTAGAAAAATATTAAGTAAGTCTTTTCGAGGATTCCGATTGCCTGCATAGTTTGCGATTCGCATGTTTTTAAATCCTTATTTATACCAGGTATATCGGCATACTAACAAATATTTCAGTGTAAGCGTTTCGCTGATTCTGAAGGATGACATCATGGATGTATCATTATGAATATTGCATAGCTTTGCCAAGGGTCTTACTTTGTGTCTCTCTGCACAGGCCTGATTCTGAATTGAACTCAATCAAGCCGTCATATGTACATGTAAATAAATTGGGTGCTGAATGCCTGCATGTAGAGAATCTCATCATTCTTTGATATAACAATCCATTCGGAAAAAGTGAATTATAATATGCCTTTTAATCGATTGTAATCCTTTCTCTGATTATTTTTGCCAGTATTTTTACATGAGAACGCCACAAGAAAACTCTCAGGAAAGAAGATCTACTTCCGATAGGAATCTTTGATTTATGGAATGGAAGCTGATACCATAATAATTCTGAAAAGAAAATAGGTTAAGAGCAGCAATCTGCCGTCATATCCCATCACTGGATCTGCACTCTACAGCCCATCATAAAAAGATCAGGTCACCGCTAGGCCATCGGAGCAGAAGCGTCAGTGTATGGAACATATTTTGTCGTCTTGACTAAACCACGCGAACGGTAGAGGGCAATCTCATCGGAAACGAGTGATCGTATCCAAACATCGTTTCGGGTTGCAGAAATTGATGGGATCTAAGTCGGAACCGATTTAGAAATCCAGCCTCAGAACTTCGCTACAAATTCATCACAAATAGTCGTTCCCTTTCGTACGTCTTTCACCTGAGAAGAGAAAATCAAGAAATCTAGACAAAAATAAACTGACAAAAGTAAAAGGGTCCTTGAGGAAGCCGCAGATAGAAACTAACAGAAATGGAAACATATATTCTTTGGTGAGTTAAATGAGAAAGAGAATACCGAAAATGAAACAGTAGACAATAAGTTCCTAGATATCAAGGATGAACAATGACTGAAGGATATCAAATCACATTTCACTTGTGTGCAACGGCACACAAACTCTTTCCCACGCTAGAAATCATTAGAAATCAATGTAAATCACTTTAAGTGCCGGCAAGTCATCAGTAATCATTTTAACGGCTTGAAAATACGAACAATGACTAAAAGTAGTTTAAAATTATCACAAATCATCAAAACTTATTGGATACCATTAAGAATCATGGGTGATTAATAGAAATCAATCGAAATCATTCCAATGCCTTAAGCATCGGAGTAATGACTGAAAGTCGTTACATCTATCAGAGACCATCGAAAGCCATTAGAAATCATTAGAAATTGATGGAAATCACTCTAAATCATAGAAAAACTTCTTTAACCCTTTCGCGGCGATGTGGCCCACCGGTGGGTCACACTTTGTATTTCATATTTTATCTCTAAATACGTTTTATTAAATAAACAGCATATACCATAAGATGCAGCGTGAAAAGCTCTACAATCTCATAGTAAACCTTATTTTAATTGCGTAATTTTGTTTTTAGAGAGAGAGTAAAACTGTGTGACTAGTTTTCGAGGTTGCGAAACGATCATTTTTTTCTACATAAACGTGAAATTTCATATTTCTTGTTTCATCTTTTTATCCCCTAATATGATAACGTAGGAACAAACGAAATATACCAAAAGATGCAATGTGAAACGCTCTACATTCTGCGCCGAAAAGCTTATTTCAGTTGTGTACGTTTCGTTTTCACCAAAAGCTAAATTCTGTGCGATCAATTTTCGCAAACCCCAAAGTTGGTCCCACACAGTTTTGCTTTTTTTGAAAATAAAAAGTACACAATTGAAATAAGTGTTACAATGTACATTGTAGAGCTTTTCACGCTGCATCTTGTGGTATATTTTGTTTTCTAATACAACGTATTTAGAGATGTTACTTTCTATGAAAATCTAATCGCCGCGAAAGGGTTAATAATATTGAAAGTAAATCTCTGATTTCTAATCATTTTTATTGATTTTCCTTGCCTTTGAATAATTGCCAATATTCCTAGTGATTAATCCTGATTTATAATGACTGCGCATGGTTTTTCCTTATTTGTAAGTACTTCGTAGCCGACTTGACGTTTATGGGAGCTTTATGGGGATCTAACTTCCGCCAAAAATTGAAAACATGTCCGGCTATGGAAAATTTCCAATAGGTTCTGGTGGAAGATCAAATGAGGCACTTTTTGCCGAATTTTTAGCCCCTCTAAGTTTTCAAAACAATCGACAACCCTACTTCCTATGATAACTCTTGACTCGTGGTGAACAGATAATAACTGATCGGCAGTGATCCAAATCACTCGAAATCAAAGCAATCAAGAAATCTGAGTCTTCGACTGTTTGCATGGATGCTTGGCGATCTTTTTCAGGATCAGTTTTATTTTCAACAATGCATAAACCAACATCGCCATCACCAAGCATTTGTTTTAATTCTTGAAGTCTATTTTTCATCAGTAAATAAATAAGTAGAATCTTAGTTGATTAAATATATTTCTCTGAATGAGATCAATATATTTGATCGAATGAATCTTCATGCCTTATATCCAATACAACTATGGCACCATTTGCTGTACTATAATATGCACAACTAATAATGAAATAAAGTTCAATAAAAAAAAGTATATGTTGAATAGAATAGCTATTAATACTCAAGTTCTCTAAAAAGTTCAGTTCCTGTTGTATCCTAATAAATAAAAGCGTTTAAGAGAATTTTTCAATGAAAATCCAACACATAAATATAGATAAAACTCAATGATCATGTATAGTTAACTTTTTTGATTTATGGGAAGCCAGACAAAATGTAGCATTAGACATTCCAAAGAATTCAAAAGATCCTTTCCAATAAAATCTAATTTTTACTTAACCTTTTACTTTACCAGTTAAAACAAACATTTCTATTCATCGTTTATTGCATAACAAGACTTCTATCTGAAACCTAAAATAATTTTTTTTCCTATATAGATTCACAGAAATAATGATAAAAAATAATGGATAGCAGCGTGAAAGTAAAATTTTGTACTATCACAACGATAACTGTAAAGATAAACGCATGCAAGATTAGTTCATTCTAAAGTTTCTTCTAAAAACAATATTTTGTCAAGAGTGCGCGTGAAAGCGGGTGACTGTGAGTTGCTATGAACGACTAGAATAATCGTGCCTAGCGACACTCACTCTCCGGTCATTCCATACTAGAGATATAACCAGAAGAAAAAATTCAATAGACGTGAGAGAAATTTATGAGTTTGTGAAAAGAATTTAATTAGAAATCTCAAGTTTTAGTGTGGATACAGTCCTTTTTGTTTATTGATATTCACATCCACACCCGAATATGCCGATACTTTGAATCCAAAAAAAAATAATCTCGAATTATCACATAATTCATAGAACTTGTCTGTTTGGTTTCTATAGTTAACATAGAGATGTATCATAGTTCATCGGTGACTAGTACAAAATGCTTTTCTTCAATTGATCAATCGATCGTACATTTTAAAAATATTGACTATCAAAAAATGAGTTTCATGAAAAGTATCAATCTCATTCATACTTTATTTATTTATTTCATCATTTTCACTCATCCATAAACACAATGAAAAATTATATTTATCGTTAATTTCGCATATAAAATCATTTCCTTTTTTGCTTTTTAAACGACAACTATGTTTCTTCAACCATTGACGTGTTATTTTGATTTTATCATACTTGTCAAAGTGATATTCATCAAGAACAAAGAAACCGTTGATCATATTTTTGAAATGATCGATTAAAAAAACAATTTGTTTTTTCGAATTAATCGAAGCAGTTAATCGTTCTACACATGGAAAAACTTTTGACCAATTGAATTGAATTTTTTCTTCGTGTCGACCAAATTGAGGTAAAGACAATCGTCGAATTTGTGATAATGAAATATCAGGGAAATATTTGTCTTGTAAATTCGCTTGAGTACAATTGAGACGAAGATAATTGACACAAGGCATTTCTGTTTTAATCAATATTACAATTTTGTCCAATGGCCAATCCGATGTATTGATAATTAATGATTCTACTTTGGATATATCAACAATATTATCATACATATAAGGATCATCGAAAATGAGTTCTTTCACATGATAATAACGATATGGATATTCCGATTGATCTGATTCATATCCTAATTGATTAACAAGATCATAAAAAATATTTTGTTGTTCAAGAGGTAATGTTGTCCAATCTGATGACACCGAAGTAATTGAATTATTCGTTTGAGTTGAAATGAAATGAGGTACGGTAAATAATTTTTTTCTCCGTGAATCAAAAGCAACAAACCAATGTTTATTCAACCAAAATGGAGAACGAAATCGATCAATTATTTCTCGTTCGATAGAACTTGCAGGAAATTCAAAATTCAAAATGATTAATTTTGGTAAATGTTCGACAATAATTTTTTCCCAATGATTAGCATTAAAAAATTCATGATCTAAATAAGTTTCAATGATTAATTCTAATTGTTGCAAACGTCGAAATGGAGTAAGAAATAGTTTAAAATGATTATTCGTTAGTTCTTGACCTTAAATAGAATGAAAGAAAAAAAAACATTTTTAATATAATTTTTCATACGATCCTACACCACTTACCGGGGGCTTTGATTGTTAGTGATAGAGAAACGAGATCAACTGGTGTTATTTGTATTTGATGAATATAAGCGAATAGATTCACTTCTATAGGCTTGAAAAATAACAATGAAGTTTTAAATGACTTAATTTGAGGCATCTTATTAAAAAAATGTAGAAATGCACCAACTGAACAATAAGATATAGATAAATGTCGTACATATTCCAATGACAATGAACCAACGGATCGTCGAATATCAAACTGCACACCTGATGGAAAATTAATAATGAGATTTTTTTATTGGCGGCAAAGCCTTAATCAATGGAAGGTCAATTCGAATATTGATTTCAAGAGATACAAGACTTTGCACTTTGTGTAATTTCGATAATAAGGATTGACCATCATCGGTTAATTCAATTAATTGTAATGAACGTAAGCGAGTAAATTTTTCGATTCGAAAGCGAGTTTGAAACAATTGAGATTGGCAAGGTGTTTCTGTCTCATCAGCTAGAATTAATG
>CAJNSZ010002859.1:0-13292 GCA_905329745.1 Rotaria sp. Silwood2
CGCGCGCCCACACCCAGCCACCCACACCCACACCCACACCCCACACCCATACCCACACCCACACCCATACCCACACCCACACCCACACCCACACCCACCCACACCCACACCCACACCCACACCCACACCCACCCACACCCACACCCCACCGCCGGCAGTATGATTTTTTTTGCATTCTTCCGGATTTTCTTGGTCGACAATTCTCTTTCTTTATTTGCTAAGTAGAAGAACACAAGAAAAAAATATTCTGTTTAAAATACTGTGTCGTAAAAAGCCTAGAAAAGTCATGAAAAGAGAGCATTCACAATTTCTAAGGGGTTGCAAAGTCTATGAGTGTATTTTGATATCGGCAAAACTTTTAGAAGCTGCTTTGAATATCACATTCAACTTACACTTACTACCGTCCTCTTTTCACACAGTTACACTAAGTAATATCCCCTATCAGACACTTTGTTGATAAAGAACTAATAAAACTAATTAGGAAATCGGCATAACAAACGATAGATGTACTTTCTGACGGTTTTCGAGTGTAGGTGTGGGTGTGGATGCTTTGTTCAAGAAAAGAAGAACACTCTACCCACACACACATCCACCCCATACCCTGGAAGCATATTGGTCTGCTGAGATCACTCATTACACGTAAAGAATTGTCCACACTCGTGTTACAAAAAGAATTAAACGATAAAAATGATCTCACTCAATTTCAAATTATTCAACTCGTTACTGCACTTCAGACAATGTCTTCCAAAGATGCCCATCAACTTCTGTTCGATGAATCTCGTCGTATTGCGTATACATGAGCATGCTATCCATCAGATTAGAGATAGTGACAGTCAAATACAACATCAAGTCCTGGCTGAAATCTTTTAGACCCAGTTTACTCAAAACAGTAGAGAACGTAGTGCATAGTTTTTATTAAGTGATTTAAGCTTCTTGCTCGAAGAGCGTCTACTAGATTACGTTGAACGACTTATTGAGCTGCGTTTTATTGAATTGATGAAAATCATATTTTTTTTGGTCTTGAAAGTAGCATTATTCATATTTGAAATATGATATATTTAATTGATATTACGGGTAAATGTTTTTCGACATATATTTTTTTAATAGATAATATAAATATTGTCGATATTTCGATTGTCGGAAACTCATCACTGAAGACAGATTTTTCCAAGGGGGAAACAGCTGATTTGGTGATTTGGTGATTTGAACTGATTTTTGATTTGAAAAGTGATTTGATGATTTGAAAAGTGATTTGTTGATTTGAAAGGTGATTTACCAGATCAGCAAATCACTTTCTAATTACTCATAATTACATTGATGATCAATGAGTACTCATGATTACTCATAATTACTCATAATTACTCATTGATCATCAATGAATACTCATGATGATCAACGAGTACTCATGATGATCAATGAGTAATTATGAGTACTCATGACTAATTATGCGTAATTATTGGTACTCATGACTAATTACGAGTAACTATGGTTACTCATGACTAATTACGAGTAATTTTGGGTACTTATCAGAAATTATCAAGGTGAAACAGCTGATTTGTGATTTGATGATTTGGTGATTTGATGATTTGAGAAGTGATTTGTTGATTTGAAAAGTGATTTGAAATCCTCAAATGTTATTGCATTAGCTAAACTTGTAACATCTGGATCTCTACCAAGACTGCGCTTAAGAGAACTCAAAGACTACAAGTCTGAAGGAGCAATGGTAGATGAGTATGGTGCATGATTCATAATTTTGATTTTGCTCCTGAAAGGTTATTGAGATAAAATCAGTTCCTTGAACATGCAGTTTTTCATTTGAAAGTTCTACTTCAGCAGGTCCTTAATAGCATCAGCACTCTGTTGAGTGATGCCGGTTACCAGATGAACATTTCAAGGATCATATTCTAACAAGTCTCGTTTGCATGAAAACTGATGAACCCAATAAATAACTATGCTGTGAGAGGCAACAACTTGTCTGTAAGCAGCAGTCGATCCATTATGAACTTATGTGTTAGTTAAATCTAATAAATAACGCGTTTCTATGTGTGAGCTTATGCTTAGTTTGTTCACCTGAAAACAGAGCAATCAGGAAACCCTATTGAAGTTGTGTTCTAAAACACGCTTGAGAAACATCGTTCTGGTATTTTAATACCTAACAGATATCGCTATTACAATAGGCTGACAGAAGAGATAAAACTAACGAGGATGAAATCTTACAGACCTACTACGAGAACTTTTTGACACCCCTATGCACATAATACACTGTTTTGCATTCGCTAGAGAACAGTACTTTCTTTTAAAAGAGAATAATTTTCAAGTGTTTCTGTATGAAACAAACAGCCATTTATATTGGCAATGTAGAATGGTCATTACAATTTGTGTTACCTATCCAGGCAGTCACACTTCCGAAAACGCATTTAAATGCACGAAAAAGGAAGTGGCTGCTTTCGTTGTTATTTGATACCAGCGAACGTCAACAGAAAACGATCGATTTTTTTCCTTTTTTGTGCGTTTATGCAGGTTTTAGTCATTGAGACTACATAGGTATCTTGAAGCAGTATACGTGGCAATTATTTAACTGTAATTTTTGATGCAAAATGGTCTTTTGCGTACCATTCTGTTGCAGCGAATAAAAACGGCGTCATATTGGATTATTCACATAGCGTCATTATTTCGTAGTTTGAATGAGTCATTATCAAAGAGGCTTTTGTTTGCAACAATTTTTCATCACCTACGTTAAGTTCTAATTCTGTCTTCGAAAGGAACAACGTGTCACTTCCTCCATGACAGTGACCACCTGGTATTTCTCTCTTGAAAAGCTTTTTTTTTCGACGACATACTAGTAGGAAAGATTGTATATATTTATATGGTAGACAAGTGTACCACCACTGTAAGAAACAATTTCTCATTCGCTGTACGCTATAAAGCTAATCCGTGATCTTCTATCATACAATCAATTTGACGATCATACTTTTTTTAAATAACAGCACAATCGTAATGAAAATCGCGTGGTGTTTATTAGCGTGGTTACTGGTAGTTGTACTTGCTGGCACTTCAAACGCCTGGGATTGCTACGAAACATGGAGTCGATGTACAGGCTGGTCCTCACCTGCAACAGGCATTCTTTGGCAAAGTTGTCCATCGTACTGCCAAGGTTGCAGGAATGCGGCAACTGGAAGATGTGTTCGAGTAGGCACTACAACATGCAATGGAAAACCAGTTGAAGCCTATCAATGTCAATGCTCAGGAAGCTGGGCAGGTTCCAACAAACCGATGTGCATTCCAGGCGGACTCGGCTAATATATGTACATGTATATAACATTCATATATTATTGTGAAGAGTGTGCTCAGAAAATCTAGAAAAAATAAATAAGAAAATGACACTGTATGTTATACAATACAGTTCATGTTGTCGCTGCTTGTTCAATTTACTTCGATGCTATTTAAACTTCTGAAGAAAGCTTCCGAAAAAGAGAGTTGATTCTATTCACTATTCGTCGTCCACAAGATTCGAAGTGAGAAACTCAACGACATTGTGAATTATCGGGGCACCGATACTTTCGCCTGCGATTTCCATCAGCACCGACGTCTCATATTGGTCAATCTTTTCTTTCAGTTTGTCCTTGTGAGTGTCCGATTGTGTGAGTTGTTCGATGGCGACGATGATTTTCTCGTGGTGTCGTTGCTTCTGCTGTCGTTGATATTATAGTGGCACTCGCAGTGTGCAATACAAATCATATTTAGCGACATCCCGACTTTCGTTCTTTTCTCTGTCGCACAAAAGAGAGAGGAAGGCGTTCTTTTTCTCAATCATCTATTTGTGAAAGATGGAACAAAGAAGGTTGTTCTATTCCATGATACTTGCAGTCACGCCAGGAACAGAAGCGTAACATAGGATTACTTCAGTGCCTCGGTATGTGACGCATTTTCTTCCACTGTGTTCCTTATCGATGTTATACTTTTTTTTCTTTCCTTTCTATTGGTAATGTTGACCACCGATACCTTTTTGATTACTTGCACGAGCACAAAATGGTAGTGATTGTCGAGAGAAGAGAAACATTTCTGGCTCTTTTCCACTTGGATAATAATTCAACATAGCATCGCCATCTCGTTTGAAATATCCACCTCGTCCAACTGTCAATTGTGAGATAACATCGTGAGCAGACAAACCGAGACCTCGAACAAATACAGTTGCTTCCGTTGGAATCGAGTATAACTGATTGATCTGCATACACTCAAGAACTACCGATGCAAAGAACGCTTTCGTAGGGTTTATCCGCTCAAAATATCCAAAAGGGGTTCTTTACAGTGTCGAAGAACGGTCAGTGGTTGTTTATTCCACGGAATTTTTTTACAATGCAGTCATTGCAAAGGAAATTGCGCCTCATCAGTAAATATAATCAAGCACTGTACGTGTAGATTTCTGTCCGAAAAACTCATATATCGAAATGAAAGAACTGAAATGAAACGAAATGAAATCGATTAAGCTTTAAGAAGTGCATGTTGAGAAAAGTCACTGAAATGTTGCTGCTTCATGGATTTTCTAATTGGCGGAGCTGGAGACGCTTTCAAGGAAGAACTCGTCGGAAAGCGTGCCGATGCTCCACCTGCCTGCAATCTTAAACCCTCCATGGCTGTCATAACTCGCTGTTCCATGGTATTCCACAGCATGTTGTCCAATGTATTGCTTGGTAAAGTCAACCTGCCCGTCCTCATGGTAATGTCCAGCCATCGTGAATTGTCCGACAGTATCGTTTCCTTGTCCAGCTACTCTTCCATCCCTTAGGCTAAAGTACTCAAAAAACATATCGTTCGCCTGACCATATTGATAGTATTTCCCTGCGACAGCGCCACCTTCAAACCTCGTGACAGCATGAGTTTTCTTATTGGATGTCTCTTCTTTCTTCTGTTCGTCGAGAATGGCATCGATATTATGCACAAGGTTGTCGAAACTCTGATCGAATTGGTTCTTATCTTGCAGGTTGATCTTGTTCAGCGAAGCAATGATCATGCTTAGCCAAGTGCCATTAAGCGCTTGATCATTCTCCACGAGCACGGGGATGACTTTCTTCTTCAGCTGAGAAGCATACGTCAATTCCTTTTGGCAATTCACGCTTTTGCTGTAAGCAATGGTGATAAAACTCAACACGATCGCTGCCTTCTCCACGCCGTTGGCCATGGCGGTATTAATGTTTTCTTTCATATCTCCGGCGATGTCGAACCAAATCGGGATATTCCTCTGGCGGAGCATATTCGCCACTCGCTTCACTAGCTCTTGACTGTTCCACTGATAGCTCAGCATCACATGTAAGCCACTGGGAGTTGACTGGTGTTGTCGGACGACTTCAATGTGGAACTTGTCCGAAGAGTCTTCGATCGACCATTCGCCTTCAATAGTGAGACACCTGTCAGTATGTGTGGTCGTACCACAGTAATTTACGTCATGCTGTCCGATATAATGCTTTTTAAACTGCACTTGGTAGTCCTCTCCACTCCCATAACAACTGTATTGTCCGCCAATGACAAAGTCACCCACTTCGTCGCTGCCTTGTCCTGCGATACAGCCGCTGACCATCACGAACATGTCGAATTTCATGTCGTGCTTCTCACCCCACTGCTCATAGTAACCGATTGCATAAGAATCATCAGCAACAACTTCGTTCTCACTTTCATCCACTGGCCCGGATGTATATACAGAGAGTTGTCCAATTAATTCTGTCAGCTTCTGCTCGAACTCATTGTCCTTCGTCATCTGCGTCCAAAGAGCGCCAGCGCATATGACCCCGAGCCATCCGCTTTGAGTGTATGGATATTGAGCCTTCAATGGCACGATGGGGATGGCTGCTTCGTCGACATACGTCAGAAATTGTTTGCATATGTTGGAGTTTTCATAAGCCTGACTCATAAGAGGCACTACAACCCTCGCATGTTTTGCCGCCGTTTGGATCATCCCATGCAAGTCAAATTCGGGACAAATGGCTGGAATGCCCTTGTCATTAAGCCCCTTGGTGATCTTTTCTGCCAAGTCGTATTGATAGGGGCAATAAGAAAGCATGACTTTCGTGGCAAACGTTCTGGATGACTTCGTGGGCAGAGGAACGTCGAGAACTTCTTCAAGAGTCAAATCGATGGAAAACTCGTCAGAACTACCTCCATATTGCCAGCGTCCATGCAAAATACACTTTGTTCCGGAGATAGATATTTTGCCCAAATATTCGATCGTATGCTTTCCGACATAGCTCTTCATGAAATGGATGTCGCCCTGACCCAAGTTTAACTTGTATTGACCAGCAACAGTAAATGGGCCAACGTCATCATCTCCTTGACCAAATATTCGATCATTTTCCAATCCAAAGAACTGCAAAAAGCAAACAACACATTATTAAAGTACGACAACAACTGAATGACGGCTGTTTTGTACCTCGAATTTCATGGGAAATATCTTGTTGGATTGCGTATAATGCGCAACCATATTTCCATCTTGAGTGCTACCACGGAAAAGATGCTCCGAGTCTTTCAAGAAGTCATTGGTTTCGTCATCGTTAAGAGTGACTTCTTCCATTCTGATTCCCAGTGAATTCAATGAATTCATCACATCATTGCAATCACTTGAGCAGATCTTTTGTGCCGCTAAAATGGCACCCAACCACCCATGCGGTTGGAAATTAGGAATATGTTTGATAATTAAGATTGGAGTCTTCCGTTGATCAGCATAGTTTAGGATTTTAGATCCACCCTTCGATTGTTGTAAAGAAGGAGACGCAAAGACCAAAACCACCGCTGCATTTTCGATACCGTTAGCGATTGATGTATTAATATTTTCATCTTTTCGTGATTGATAAACTCTCATTCTTCTCTCTACAAGAGCCTCTCTGATCCCATTTGCAGCATAAGAACCAGTCTCATCTTTTTCTTCATACGAAAAGAAAATATATTTGCGTGCAATCGGCGCCTTTGTTTCTGTCGTCACGGCGACGGTGCTGACACTGTTAAAGAGGGGAAAACAGCAGAATTTAATTAATTTTGACGAGAAGAGAAAGAAATATGCACAGATCGATGTTCTTTTTTCTTAACGAAGAAATAAGCAAGTAGTCAGGTATGAGGTCATACCGCTACCCACCTTCTTGCTTCGCTCGCGTAACGAACATTCTGCTGTAATTAATGTTTGAAGAGAAGAGAAACAAACATGCACAGATCGACCCCCTCACGTTGACGAAAAGATAAGCAACCAATCAGATAAGAAGGCCTGCCGCTACTCACCTTGCGTCATTCGCGTGACGAACATTCTGCTGTCGTTGTGGTTCACAGTAGGGATCAACCGAACGGCGAATCGGGTCAGGCATTGAGCCACGAATTTGTTGAGGCGGTGGAATGCCTTGCTGTCGTTGATGTGTTACCTGTGGTCGAACGGTCGGGACTTCGGGTTGTGTTGTTGCCGCTGGAACTTGGTGTTGAAGTGTAAGTGCTACTGTGTCTTTTCGAAAAATGCACCAGAGTAAATTGGAAGCCGAAAAAACTCTCTATCGAGAGAATGTTTGACAAGCGATCACTGTTTGAGTCGTATCGAACAAGGTAGGCACCAATCTTCTCGTTTTCAATATCCAGTCTTCTCCAGTCACTGGGCCAAAATTTACTAGTCGCTACCAGCTTTTTAAAATAATTATTCTGCCTTATTTTAAGTAGCTAAATTTCATGCTGCGGAAAAACCGGGAATGGCAAGACATGCAGAGAGTAGTTTTTGGTCTTCTACAGGTTTTCTTCTCGAGGATGCTCTCATTACGAGCAATACGGTATAAATTCGTTCAACATAAATGCTCATAGAACCAACATTTTCATCCAAAAAAGAGGTCGATGAGGGGAGTGCGAAGTATGGTTCAATTTTTAATTCATTTTCATAAAAAGCCCTAAAACCAAGACCGAGATCCAGACTCTTGATCTCGGTCATATCGGGCCTTTTCACAAAGCTTTGAGGAAAATTGTACTACACGTCGCATCATCCCTGTCGACCTCTCATTTTGTAGAGAAATAGTTGCTCCGCAACGCCAAGTACGTCAGGAACTTTGCGACTCCTTTCTGTTGACTATGAAGCATTACTTGTGCAAGAACATTGCAAAACCTAAGTCCTAGTCTCGATACATGTCTAGCAGTGACTGGTCGAGACTGGTTTGATCAGAGCAGATCGCAAACGTAGTTGGGTACGCCTTATGATTTTCTCATTTTGACTAGAGATGGCCTTCACATTTTTGCGTACGTCCATTTTGTAGAAAAATCATTTTTCTACGAAATGAAACGCCTTGTGGCTCTGAGAAAGCTTGAAAAGCCGATGAAGAAGAATTTCGCCGCTTGCCCTGACATCTAATCTTTAACCAGTACAGATCTGCATCGAACTGGATCTAACTATAGGAAAACCAACTCCAATTCAATCAATTCAAGTTTAGAATGAACAGAATCAAGACGAGCTTTTCACCATTTGCTTTCGCATCGGATGTTCACTTCCCATCAGAGTATAGCTTTAGAAATCGTTACAAAGCTACTATACAGGCACATTATCTGGTACGGAAAATTTATTAAGCGAATGGTCGGGAAAAACTTTGTGAGTAGTCAATTTTTGCAAGATATGCGTAATTCCATGGTGTTTCTACCATGTTATTTATACAAACGTATTTCCTGGCAACGTGACAATTTCAGCGTTTATAGAGCTCGAGCTGGCGATCATTTTGGTATAAAGACATGAGAACATATCTTAGCATCTGGGAATGCCGTTGACGGATTTGTAATGTTTTTTCATGCTCATATTTCAATCTTCATTTTTGAGCATTTTTGCGAAGGTATTTTTAATTTGTCGATTTTTTGTTCTACTTGAGGGAACTGCTTCACGTTACTTCGTCTCTACTTGAAGATACTCAACTGCTACTTCAAATTAAGGATAAGATCTTGTCAGATCTTCCACAAACTGACGTCTGGTTTTTGACCTGCGTGGTTTCACGTACAGTGTAGGGTCACACACTCCAAGGGACTCTCAAAAAAGTCGACCGCAGGGTCAATCTTATTCCAACAGGTTACAATTTATTTCCGATTTCGACCGCATATTTGTGGTCAGCATGCGAAATCCTAAAGATGAGCTCTCGGTAGATGACACGCTTGTGAAAATACCAAATACTGTTCATCTTTTACAATATCGTACTTACCGCCAACTTTGGTAGCAGAGGGTGGTCGTTGAGAGCAAGTGTTCTGAATGGTCGGTAAATCTTCAAAATGTATATACAATATCGCCATCTCTGAGAATATCGCACTTACTGCCAACTTTCGTAGCAGAGGGTGGCCGTTGTGAAGATGTGCTCTCGTTAGATGACACGTCTGTGAAAATACCAAATACTGTACATCTTTGACAATATCGTACTTACCGCCAACTTTGGTAGCAGAGGGTGGTCGTTGAGAGCAAATGTTCTGAATGCTCGGTAAATCTTCAAAATGTATATAAAATATTTTTATCTCTGACAATATCGTACTTACTCCGAACTTTTGTAGCAGAGGGTGGTCGTTGAGAGCAAATGTTCTGAATGCTCGGTAAATCTGCAAAAAGTATAAACAATATTTCCACCTCTGACAATATCGTACTTACTGCCAACTTTCGTACCAGAAGGTGGTCGTTGTGAGCAGGTGTTCTGAATGCTCGGTAAATCTGCGAAAAGTATAAACAATATTTCCACCTTTCACAATATCGTACTTACTGCCAACTTTTGTAGCAGAGGGCGGCCGTTGTGAAGATATGCTCTTAGTAGATGACACGTCTGGGAAAGTACCAAATACTGTACATTAGAGTTCTTTCGGGAAAAATCGTTTTTTCATCCGTGATCCAGAGAACTTTTGCCAACTCTGAAGTGAATGTCATCGACATTTTTTTTAACTCAAAAGTAATTATGAGAGAAAGCTTTCATTTTCGCTAAAAGTCTACATCGTACTCGATTGACAAGCTGTTGGTTTCTTGTAAGTGTATTTTCATGATTAGCGCATTCATGGTATGTATAAGTGAGCATGAAAATTGTGCATTTTGGAGTTTCCCTTAAACATGTCTCTTTTGACATACGCCAACACGTGTTATACTGTAGTCATCATTGTTTTCTTACCACCAGTAGACGTGGCAGATATGACTTCGGTGGATGGTTGGCTGGCAATTGCCGGCGACTTGGATGATGATGATGACGATTTCGTTGCTGCTGCAGCACGTTTCAGTACAGTTCGTATATGTCGTAATCTTTGTCACTTTTCAAATGCTTGCATAGGTCAAAAACCCGTTGTAAAGAGTGGAATCTATTATTTGGTCATTTATCAAGAAGTCGAGTCAACAGACACCAAATAGAGCATTAATCAGTGCTCTTATTCGTATCAAATCCCACTGTATTTGTGGAAATCACATATATTTTCGAAGAAAATTGTGAGTGTAAATTTTAAGGTCAAATTCTTTCGTCCCCCCCGCCCCAATCCTCTCCATTACAGACACTCCCTATTACAGACGCTACCCATTACAGACGCCCCCCCCCCCTTCAAGGAGCCGTCACTGACCCTTCCCCCTATTACAGAAAATCGCAACCGAGAAATACAATTCTTCTTTTGATTACAATAATAGAACAAAAAAAAGTCAGGAATAGGTATGCGACAGCTCCAGCTCAGTTCGTGAGAGCTGGAGCTGTTCATCAAATCAGCTTCCGAGAGCTGGAGTAGGTTTTACAGATCCCAGCTCTTTGAGCTGCCCAACGTGCATTTCGATAGCCTACGCAGTAAATTGATTATTATAAAAGTACTCATTGATCATCAGTGAGTAGCTATTAGGGGTGCAATATTTTTGTTTTGCTTTTGGGAACAGCACTTCCGGGTTTACATTATTGAGTATTTATGAGTTATTAATAATTAATTAGTGGCTTCGTAGTTCAGTTTTGGAGTTTTTGACAGATAAAAATGTGTATTTAAGACGCCAAAGATTATGAGCAATGATCAATTGATCATTTGATTTTTAAAAATCTCAATGCCACTATTCGCGACTTGATCCAGTTATAAAACAATTCATTGATACTTGCTATAGATAAATGTATGTGTGAAAGAAAAATATTTGCCGGCTGAATCAATGATTCGAATAATAATACAATTGAACAAAAAAGAATGCGAATAAACAAAATACGAAAAAAATAACGAGCGAGTAACAATAGAAATAGAGCGCATCTAAAGAAAGCAAAAAATTCTTTTCAACATGCAAAAATGACTAAGATAGATTATTTTTCGATTAATTGATCATATCGGAAAACAACTATAATATGGTACTGTTTTTCATTTAACGTATTTTGCCTCATTGTAATGAAGCGAAAGAAGCTATGTGCGTTCCACATTTTAGCCCCAAAGGAGCTGTGCTAACTAGCATTCTGCTTAGAACATATTCCAAGTTACTCATGATGAATTAGATAACACAGATGAGATTTTAATAATCCTATATTGAATGAATGTCGAAGGAAGCGAAAATGTTGAACTGTTTGCAACCGCACACACACATCCTTAGCGAAATATCTTGGACAGTGAAGTAAAAAACTTAGAAAACCTTTTTCATCGATCCAACTACTGACGTCACCGACGTAAACACTAAGTATCTTACCTTCTCGACTCAATCATTCACTCGAGACTCGTCGCTAGAAACATATTGAAAAAACTTTTATAACTGATAAAGATCTCCAGAGAACCGTTCATGTAAAATCAGATTCCTGAGTTGAAGTACTTCTCCATCTCCGGCAACAAGCGTGACAGATGTGATGAAGGAGTCTGGCCCACTATTATAGTGATGCTGTATGAATTGCGCTGAACTTTATTTTCTGACATTTCATTTCTGGTTCACTCAATTTTTTCCGAATATTCAGAAGTGTATTAAAAGGATAGGAGACCAATTGTGAAGAACGCACCCAAGTGTTGCCTGACACGAAGAACCGATACTTCATGAAATGTTCTCAAGCCGCTGTGCCGGAGGATCCAAAAGACTATGTAATTCCTTTCGTCTGAAACTTGTTGCTGGTGGACAGCTCGTCTCATGGTTGCATCACATAAGTTTTATGCAGAACTACCTGCACAGTGAGGAGATATTCATAATGCAAAATCCGAAATATCCGGAAACACGATGATAGATGAAGAGCAAACTTTAAGATGTGATCGTCGTAAAACAGCTTGTACATGTATTATGATTTTGCCGTCCCTAAAACGAACATTTTCCCGAATAGTCCAGAAAGAAAAACTCGTTCCGAGCAGCTTTTTTGAAATTCATGTGGACGTGCTCCTTTTTTATCGAAAAAACATACTTGCTGCACGGACAATGATCAAAAACTCGCTCTAAGTGCTCTAGCCAAACAGAAACATCAGAAAAAAAATCCAAAATTTTTCTTTGTAATTCAACGAAACATTTTGATTCACTGTTTTCAGTTGCAATATATGGCTGACAATGAAAAAAATGGATTTCCAACCCAAAACGTTTCTCTTTGTTGGGATCCAACAAGCTCCGAAGATCTTTTACATAATTTACATGCGAGGTATTCTGATCAGCCAAATTCATCTTTAAAAGCAAGCCGTTCTTCTCTCTAGCGTACCTTGCTACTTGGCCCATGACTTTTCAAAGCGAATGTTGACAGCATTAGATAGTTCTTCGAGAAACTCAACGGCGCTTGGTATTCAAGGCAACTTATGCAATCGATTACATACTCAACAGAACTGACGTCCATCAAAATTTAAAAGCATCTATATTCTTGTCGCCTCGTTCATTCATGATGTTATTGTTGACGTCATATACGAATGATATGCTGTAAGGCGTCGGCAGTTTCGTCTTCTCCATGTTTTGTATAGTCGTCAAATTAAAATTGTTCAAAAATGAAACTACCCACAGGACAGCTTTGCTATTTATGTACCAATTTGTTTCTCTTTTCTATATCCTTTTCTGTCGGATGTTATGTTTTTTCTTGTCACTCAAGCACTCAATCTCGTATTTTTTCAAAGTCCTCTCAACCAGAAAAAAACATAGAACAACACAATTTCATTGGCAAACAAGCAACGAAAAAACGGGTGACAATATGTTGTTTTTATTATTGTTGAAACGAAAGGATAGCGCTGAAGGACTGATTTTGGGCGATTCTTGATTCGCGTTGCAAAATAGTCTACTAGATGTAAAATTTCACGAGGAATCGTTTCGTGACAAAATCAAGCCATTTCAGAGTGATCTGGAATACTTTACGCATGAAATACTCATGGTTCGGACTAAATGAGTCATG
>CAJNSZ010002860.1:0-13292 GCA_905329745.1 Rotaria sp. Silwood2
CTGTAATTTTCCTGCTTCAGCATTAATCAGCTTTTTTTCCGATATCGTTTTCCTGTTAATTTGAGCTTGGAAAAAGTCGAGATCAATTTTCTCATTTTTGTTTTGAAAAATGTATATATATACATTTGAATTCGCGGTACTACTGCAGATTAACGGCACGACGGTACCCACATGTTTTGTTGTGCCCCATTAATTAGATCATTTAGCATATACGGTGTCGTCAATCCGTAGAATAGCCTAGATTTCTAATCTCTGATTGATATACTATAGTTTATTCTAAATATGATATTATGCTTTATAAAAAGCGCGCTACATGATGAGCATTATGACAAAGGCCTCAAACAAACAGAAAAAAATGAATTAACTTAAAGTTGAATTTAGCAACGTGATTGGCCTATTCTAGACGATTTATTCGTTAATTCAGTTTTAATTCGTCTGATTTTTTTCAGTCTGTTTGAAGTCAAACGAATAATGACCTGACGAATAGATCATTAATGAATAACCAAAAAATGTTAGACAGAAAGAAAAATGTTATCATCCATTTATCACAGCCTTATATTAAAACATCAATATTTATCCTTCATTGTTCTCTCAGACGACAGTGAAAAATGCAAACATACATAAATTCACACGAATAAACAGTGTTAGTTAGACATGAATACTTCGAATAATGATCATCTCAATATACTTACTTTACCCAACGAAATGTTACTCACCATTTTCAATAAACTGAACATGGTTGATGTTCTATATTCACTTGTGGATGCTAATGAACGATTTAATCATTTAATACTTGATTCCCTTTATATTCATAATCTTAATATGGTCAACATGACAATCAAATCATATTATGATCGTATTTTTTCAATAGACAAACATGTTCTTGATAGAATATGTAAAAAAATATTACCTCGAATGTATCATCAAGTAAACGAGCTGATTGTTGAACAATATTCAATGAAACGTATTCTTCATACTGTGAATTATCCACAACTTTACTCGTTATCACTTATTAATTTTCAAGCAAAAAGACTGTTAAAATATTTAACAGGTATAGTATTTTATTTTGTTTGTTTTTATTTAAAAAAATAATGATATTAAAATTGAAGATGATTCAATTCTTCGTGAAGTTCTTACTGAACAAATCACAAATCTCAAAATCGATATTCAGGATGCACAATCAACAAAAGGACGGATAATTGGATCGGATATATTTGTCTTGATTTTATCTTTATGTAAACGATTAACTAATTTGAATTTTTGTCATATGTACCATTATCGAAGATTACCATTTTGTATTTTTAATTATGTGAGATCAACACATTGTATGTCTTCAACTTTGACTAATTTGAAAATTTGTGTCATAAATTTTGGTGATTGTCTTTATCTTCTTGATGGACGTCTTGATTGTTTATCGACATTGATTATTCATGTGAATAGAATATACTGTCCATCATCAATCATACAAAAGACGGTAAATATGATTGTCAATAATTGTGTTTTGAGGAATAACATTAGATTAAATAAAAAGACATTTTTAATTATATTTTCTTTATAGGAAAAACTTCCCAAATTGAAATGTTTCTCATTGAGCTCTGTTGAATACACAAGACGTTATGACGATGAAATTATTCCATTACTTCGTCGAATGATAAATCTGGAAGAATTGACATTGCTTTTGCCAGTACTAAGATTTGACTCAACTTATATTGATGGTATTCACTTGCATGATCAAATTCTTATTTACATGCCACAACTGAACAAATTTACTTTCAGTATAAATACACTTGTTGTCAACATGAATGCTAAAATTGATCTTCCATCGCATGAAGATATTCAACGTAGTTTCATTGAAAAAAAATACGGTCAAGTTGGTTCATATGTTGATAATGTATCAACGAAGATCGAAGGTAGCTGTCATGTCTATTCACTTCCATTTCAATTCGAATATTTTCTTCATCTTAACAACTGTTTTCAAGGTGGCATGTTTGATAAAGTCCTGTATTTGTTTATGACTGGTGTAGATTCTTTTGAACATGAATTATTCAAAATCGTCTCTCAAGATTTTCCACTTCTCAGACATTTATATATAGAGAATGATCAACCACAAAAAAATAAACAACATTCGTCGACATTGAATATTTTTCCTCATCTTCTTCTTCTGGATCTGTTTCTAGCACATTTGGATTATGCAGAACAATTTCTTAACGATAAAAACACTTATATGCCTCATTTGCTCAATTTGAACATCAAATACAAATCACTTGTAATGATAACAAACAATTTTAACAATGATGCACAACGTCTCAATTGTACTAACTTGAAAAAACTGACTTTAGATCAGGCGTTTGTTCGTCCAGAAAATTTTTGTCAATATTTTCCTTTATTATAAATATAATGTTTGTTACAAATTTTCTTAATAAAAGAAAGTAACTTGTGAAAATCTCTTTGCTTTTATTACAAAAGTCACAGCATCATCATCATTTCAACAATTTTTTTTTTTATTTTTTATCTTTTTGTGCCAGATGCGCACATTATATATGATCAAGACTATCTTGAAACATTATTCTGATTTAAAAGAGTGAATATCAAAAAACGAAAATGATTAAAAATTGATTATTCTGAGAAGGATAAACATAACGAAAGGCTCTAACTTATTATTGAACTCTTAAAATTTTTTACTCGAAACTTGATCATACCTTTCTAAAACAATTCATACTACTTGTTCAATTTTTACCCTTCTTTCTAACTAGTTAATTATCATAAAGCTTGTATGAAATGAAAAACTTCGAAGAGGTTGATATGATACATAACTCAATAATGAATGTTTAGTCTCTGAGGAAAAATATTAGTGTCGCATTAAGATAAACGATACTTTTATTATTATAAGATCATAGGAAATGACTTTGCTTATGTTTTAAATATATTATAATTTATTTTCAATTTAGAATAATACCTTGATTCCGTTAAAAATGTATGATTGTTTATTTTAGTACTATAACTTTTAATAGTTTTATTCTAAATAATATTTTATATTAGTGGAGCATTAGTATTACACTTAATAAATATAAAACAATTCTTTTAAAAAAAAACTTCTAATTCGTTTCGGACAAATCATGTTATTAACATACAACAGCCATTTTATGTCAAATAATTATTGGGTGAATGGGTAAAAATTGGACACTGATTCTATTGGTTCTTAATCGCATAGGATAAGCTATATACACTATTGTATGTAGCGTGTGAATGTAGCTTATCTGAACCCTCAGAAAAATGCTTCAAGCTCATGGATGGAACAAGCCAATGAGCTCGGCTTTGCATAGATCGAAAGAGAATAATTTTTTCTATCGAATAATTACATTGAAAGTGAAAATCAAAATGAAATATAATTTCAAAATATCATCCCGGAAAAGGTCAAATTTTTGTATTATAGTCAAAGGCGAAAGTTCAATATAGTATTTATCAACTTTGTTCTCATGAAAAAATTTTTAAGTCAACCTCTATCAACAAAAAATAACCACCTCGTTTGGTTGAGCCTGGATGGAGATATTCTAAATTCTTATCGTAGTGCTACTTATGAGATACCCTGTATTTATCAACTATTACTGCTTTCAAAACATTCAATGATGAGATAGTGCCAGAACTAGATCGAGTCATTTCAGTCACGGCCATGACCGAAAAAGTTAAGTTTTCTATTATAATTTTGGAGTTTGAAACTGAAAAAAATATTCGTAGAAGTGTATCTTGTTCAGAATTTTGTACTCTTCAAACTTCGCTATGAAATTTTGAGATATAATATTCTCTGGCAGAGAAAATTGCTGATTACTACCTGTGACCAGAATTGGTTATGGGTGTTTCCAGTTACGATGAGTAAACAGGAGTTTTCTCTGCCGGCGAGTGTTATATCTTAAACTTTCATACTGAAATTTGAAGTACAAAATTCTGAACAAGATACACTTCTATGAATATTGTTTTCAGTTTCAAACTCAAAAATTATAATAGACAACTTGTAACTTTGTCGGTCATGGCCGTGACTGAAGTGTCGGACTCTAACAAGAACGCGATCATGTCCACTATCATTACAAAGCGTGGGATAGACGCGTGTGGGTATAGCGAAAGGAATGAGTGCATTAATCCAATCTCTTAGCTGTTTTAAATATCAAAGACAATGGCTTACAACTCTCTGTAGATTTGTAGAATGAAGCCCGACCTTTGAAAATTTTAAGCATAGTAAATATTATTCATTTCGCTAACTTATGTATTTAATAAAATATATGAAAATTTATTTATATATCAGTGGCGTAGCCAGGAATTTTTGAACTATGGGCCGTTTACCAGCTAAATTATTTTGAGTACTGAGTAATAATGAGCAATTCAAAATCAATTGGGCTACTACTTTTTTCAAAAATTTCCTCCTCTCAGAAAAGTTGATGCTTGACGAAAAGAGATTTATTACTCTCAATTAAGAGAAGCTCTATCACTTTTGCTGTTCTTATCTATAAACAGAGCTTTCGATTTTCACATAATCCGATATTTAACTTCGAAAAAAACATAAAAAAATAATTAGAATTGTAACTAATGATGGTAAGTATAGTAATTTCAATCTGTTGCGAAGTTTTTACCAGGTGGTATAGTGTTTTTCGGATTTTTTGTATATTTTTTTCACAAAATGAGCATAAATTTATCTTTTTTCATATGTTGAGTACTTTTTGTTGATGTAAACGCCGTTTATGTAAAAGAAGGAAGAGCCACGCCGCCTAAATCAGTCAGAATTCATCACGATATTCTTGATATATTTTTGTTACCTGCTTTTACATGAACCGATACTATTATAACAAACCCGTGTAATTGTTTGAAGTTGTAGTTTATTACAGATTTACTTGTACGTCTCTTATTATTTTTTATAACGCATCTTCTACAAACTTCAAAAACAATAAAAGAAATGTGATACGAAAGTAGGTTACAGATTCTGTTAATGCCACTGATATTCGTGTCTGACGAGTAGCTAATGAATATGAAAAGTCCATAAANTTAGAAAAAAATGGACTCATAACATATTTTCCCAATTAATCCTGTACATAAAATATAGTCACTGAAAGATTACATTTGCAAAGAAGTTGTACGACAGCCTCGATTGTTTAAAGCGAGATTGTGCAACACTTTTATATCTAATCGTTATCGGTAGATTCTAATAATGGATACGATTAGCAGAATGAAAAATATTAACATCTATAGTTTGATAGAATATTGTTTTCAAAAAACCCTTGTTGCATGTGTATGCCATAGTTTTAAAAAATGTTATGCTTAAAGGAAAGCCATGATACTGATATGAAAAACGATTTAGAGTTTGACATACTTCATCGTACTCTCATGTACTCTTCCGTACTCTCCTAATACTTCCCTGTACTCCCTCGTACTCCCTCGGTACCACCTCGGTACTCCCTCGTACTCCATCGGTACTCCATCGGTACTTCCCCGTACTCCCTCGTACTTTCCCGTAGTCCCTCGTACTCCCTCAGTACTCCCTCGGTACTTCGAAGTACGGGAGTCTCGCTTTTTCCCCCTTGTTGGGAAGTGACTTTTGAAATATCAGACCTCGAATTACTTTCCTCTGTATGTATCGCAATTTTCATGCTATTCACCAAAAATCGACTTTTTTATGGGAGGTTGGTTTTTAGTTTTACGAAATTTCGGCTATCCTTGATAGTGGTAGTGAGACAACTGCCAGTTTCGTTTATGTCTTAAGCAGTACTATCTATCCCAATACACAGAATCATTCCAGCGAAAAATGAAATTTTCACAAAAAGTTGAAGTCAAATTGTACAAATGGCTTGCAATCGTCTCAGATACATTAATATATATCATTTTTTCCAAATGGTGTCTTTTCCTTTAAATTTATGAGTTTACATGTAGATTTAATACTTTTATTTATGTTTTCTATATAGATATAGAATAACGTAAGATCTCAGGATTTTCTTGAAATAAAATTTTAGATTAATTTGAATTAGTAAAAATAATTTCTAATTATGAAAGAAGAAATCAAGATGACATACATCCATTAGATTCTATTATTGATATAATAAAAAATAAATAAAAGGTAATAAAATCATGATTAGTATGGAAAGCAGGGATATACCGACTGGAGTGGGGGACGTGGGGTGTAACGCCCCCTGCTTCTGAGAATTTACTATAGAACGCCCCCCCTGCTTTTGAAATTTTTCGTCAATAGTGCTCGAAATGGAAGCCATATTCATACTACGCTCCTCCTTACGCCCCCTTGCTCTGAGTGCCTCGGTACGCCCCTGATGGAAAGTATCAAAAAATATTTAAAAGAAGTTATTTATCGTTTTTGAGTGTACGATTGTCATCACAATGAAACGTGTGTGAACAGAATTTTTTAAATAATATTGAAGAAATGTTGTGTGTTTTGATATCGTTGAAGTTGGAGGCGAATAGCTAACATTATTTATGTTATGACTAATATAATGAATCTACCCATAAATAAAAAAAAAATAAATTTTAAAAAAAACTTTTGTTTTGTTCAATTAAAATAAAAGAAATAAAATAAGCGATGAAAAAATTTTGTATTTATCATAAAGTACAATTTTCTTGTATCATTTATTTAAATGTATAATAAAACATATTTTTAATTGTTTCTTAAGGTCTTGTTTTCACTAGAAAAATTAATGCGCATTAAGTGCGATTTAAATCAGCATGCGTCTTCACCTATTATTTTAATTCACCAATTGGAACTTAGAACTTGCCACTAAAATGTAGACACATAAATCAATTTCAAAATTTTTCACCAAAAAAAAACTTTTTTTTGGTCATACGCTATGCAAAAATCATTCTCAAAAACTATTTCCGTCATTCTTATATCTTTCAGTCTTTTTTCTGATACAATTTGTAGTGCATCATCTCAACTATATGTCGCTATCACTGTTTATAAGGCGACTTCGTCAAGGCACATTTATTGTTTTAATTAGTTAATCAAGTTCTTTTCCGATTGGAGCATTAAAATTTAATTCGTCTTTCAAAAGCACCTTGAAGTCGCATGAAATTTTCGACCAATTAAGTTTCTTAATTCGGTATTAAATTTTCTAGTGAAGACAAGGCCTAGATAAGTTTCTTCTAGTAAAGAAAAAAAAGTAGCCGTTATTATTCTCTCTCTCTCTCATCCCCTACGCATACTGTTATTTTCTCTCTTTCTTCGTCGTGCATACACACGCGCACGTTCACGTCGCTTTTTTTTATTTTATCGAAATAAGGTCATTTATATTTTAGATAATCTATTACTTAATACAAATACATCTGTTTAATTTGTTTAATGGCAGCAACAGAAAATCGACGAGCATTTATTTAAATGCTCATTGAATCACGTTTAAGAGTAAAAGAAAAATATTGATATTAACTTTCCTAAATATTTTATATTTTCATACGTAGGAAGAATCATTAAAAGATATTGGTATCTATCTTCAACATGAACATAATCGTTTAAATAGTGTAACACGTCCATTAACTGAACTTGAACAAGCTGAATATAATAAAGAAAAGAAAATTTTAACCATGGAGGAAGACTTGTTATACAATCTTGTCGATTATTTACAAGTTACAGGTCGTATTAAAACAAATCTAGAAAGTGGTTCATCAGCTACAACAACAACAACAACAACAACTGATGAACAATAAACATAAACGATAAAAAAAAAGAAGAAAAAAA
This sequence comes from Rotaria sp. Silwood2, assembly GCA_905329745.1. Classification (NCBI taxonomy): domain Eukaryota; kingdom Metazoa; phylum Rotifera; class Eurotatoria; order Philodinida; family Philodinidae; genus Rotaria; species Rotaria sp. Silwood2. The sequence continues at coordinate 7,721 of CAJNSZ010002860.1, forward strand.
ACAAAATAGTTTTTCTTTTGTTTTTTATATTCATCATCTTTTTGTGTATCTGCTCTATTTTAAATAAAAGATATAGCATTTAACATCAATTTCTTTTTATAAGACTATAAAAATAAAATGAAAGAAGTTTTTGTATTTAATTATCTGTTCATGATTCGATATTCGATAATCTATCAAGAACAATCTAATGGATTAGAAATTCTTCAATGGATTCAAAATCAAATATGGTCAAATGGAAAAGTTATTTATTTATATAAATAAATATTATTTAGATTGTTATTTATGGAAAATCATGGGATGGATTTAATGGTTTACAAATTGGTTATCTTCAACCTAAAATTATTTTTTTAGTTTAAACTAGAAAATAATAAAAAGTATTTATAGAATTTATGTGGAATAATATCAGCATATTCAACAGATGATCGTTATCGTTATAGTGATGATATTCATTATATAGGTGGATGTTTAACTGCACAAGAAGGTTAGTAAAAAATATTTTTCGAGATAAAAATGTAGCATTATCATGGTCAACTCAAATGTTAATATGGTTATCACTTCCTTCTCATCCTGAATACCAAGGAGGAATTGATAAATATTGAAATTTATTTCAAATTTGGAAAGAAAGATTAAATAATTTAATTCCATTAGATTATTATTAGATTAAACATCGAAATCGGTATTTAAAAAAAAACAGATCGAATAAAATAAAAATAAAATATTATTTTTAGAAATGAATACTGGCGTAATGGAAGTATTTGTGAAGATTATTCGAAAATATTATGTCCAGTTATATTAATTGGTGGATTTGCTGATCTTTATAGTGATCTTGTTTTTCATTTAATTAATCAATTAAAATGTCCAGAAAGAGTTATTTTAGGTCCATGGAGACATCAATGGCCGTTTGTGTTTTTTTTCTTTTTATTAATTAAATAAAAATAAAATATATAATTATAGAGATGATGCTTATCCTGGACCAAAAATAGAATTTTTACAAGAAATAATTGGACGGCTTGATTTAATTATTTATGAGATTGTTTTTCTTCTTTCTCCCAACTGTCACTGTCTGCAATTACATTCTACCGAACAACTATTCAAAAATATAATAAGTTGTTATTTGATGCTCAGTGGTGTAGCCCTGAGTAGAGTCATTGGACAATTGCCCAATAATTCAAAAGCTATTGCCCAAGCATTTTTTGACAACGATATCAATTGCCCAATGTTGAAAAATAACTAGTGGTAACCAAACATTGGTTTCATGAGAGCAGTAAGTTTTAAAAGATTGTGGTTCAATTGGTTTTTAATTGCCTATGGGTACCCACTTCTCAAAATATTTTAGCTAGAAAACGGCCCATAACTCAAAAACTTCTGGCTACGCCACTGTTTAAGCTATCGTATTTCAGCTGACAAAAACAGGAATTTGTAGAAAATATTTAAGGCATTTCAAAATAGTAACAACAGCATTTTCATATTTCGATAAATTTGAGAATCATAATTTTTCGACAAAGAAATGTCAAAGTGTCATAACACTAAACTTTTCACATTTTAAATGAACTCAACACTAATATTTCTTTACAAATTTTTTTGAACAAAAAGTTATCTCTTTCTCATGGATTCTTATCAAAACTCATATATCTAAGCCAAAGGCAGAATGACATGAGCAATTGATCGCTGTAAGACCTCAATCAGACAAAAAAAACTGAATTAACCTATGTAATCGCCATTGCCATTTGAATGCATCAATGATATTTCTCAATTTAAAGTAAATTAGTCGGCATATTTGTAGCTTTAGGTCCGAATCAGACCGACTAAGGCCTCAAATAGGCTGAAAAAGTGAATTAAGTCAAAGTCGAATTAAGGAATGTCATTGGTTAATTCAGAGTTAAATCGTCTAAAAAATCATCTAAAAAAGGGTGACTTCACTCTGAATTAACCAATGACATTGCTTAATTCATCTTCGACGGGAATTAAAATTTTCAGTCTGTTTGGGGCCTAAGAAATTATAACGAAAAATATTAGATAGAAAGAAAAATGCCATCGTCTATTGATTGTAAAGTAACATGACGGCATCAATATTCGTTGACCCTTCATTGTTCTTATATAGGCGGGAAGGAGGAAAGGCAAATATATATATAGATTGACATAAATACATTGTATGAGTTAAAGATGAACAAATGCTTGAATATACTCAATTTACCTGATGAAAGTTTACTTATTATTTTTAATAAAATGAATATAGTTGATGTTCTATATTCACTTGTGGATGTTAATCAACGATTTGATCGATTAGTACTTGATCCTCTTACTATCCGTAATATTGATATGACTATCAAAATTTTTGAATCAGTATATGATCAGACATTTTCAATAGATGATAAAATGCTTTCAAGAATATGTGATCAAATCTTATGTCGAATTTATGATCAAATAAATGCACTTACTATTGAACAATATTCAATAAAACGTATTCTTCATGCTACTAATTATCCTCAACTGTATTCATTATCACTTATTAATTTTGAAGGAAAAATACTTGATCAATATTTAACAGGTATAGTATTTAATTAATAAAATAATATATTGGTTAAATGTAAGTTAATAATTATGTTTGTTTTTCTTTTAAATTGTGGATGATTATATTCTTCGTGATTTTCTTAGTAAACAAATAACACATCTTAATATTGATATAAAGAATGCAAATACAGAATCGATTAAAATTACATCAAAAATTTTTGTACTAATTTTATCTTTATGTAAAAAATTAATTGATTTAAATTTTTGTGATTTATTTTTTGAACGAAAACATTGGAATAGTCTTTCTCGTTTAACAGAAACAAGTTTAATGTCTTCAACTTTAACTAAATTAAAAATTAATCTTGAAACATTTACTGAATGTTTGTTTCTTCTTAATGGAAATCTCGAATGTTTAACAACATTAATTGTTCATGTTCAATTGATTTATTATCCGGTACGACGGATGGATAATACAGTATGTATTCGATTTTGATCATCTTTTTTATAAATAAATCCTCAAGATATTTTCAATATTAATATTCTTTCTAGAAAAAGCTTCCCAAATTAAAATATTTGTCATTGATTTCACCTGAATACACAGATCAACATGTTACTCTAATTTTTCCATTTATTCGTCAAATGATAAATCTTGAAGAATTAAAATTATATTTATTAATAAAAGTATTTGATTTAAATTATATTGATGGTATTCAATTATATAATGAACTTCTTTGTCATATGAATAAATTAAATAAATTTACATTTAACATTCAAACACTTGTCTACTCATGTAACACTAATATTAATCTTTCATCAAATGAAGATATTCAACGCAGTTTTATTGGAAAAGAAATATATAAACAAATTGGTTCATATATCAATATTAATTCGAATATGATCAAATCAAAATGTCATATTTATTCACTTCCATATCAATTCGAATATTTACTTGAAATAAATAATTCTTTTCCAGGAGGAATGTTTCATACAGTTCGATATTTGGTAATTAGTGATATATTTCCTTTTGAATATAAATTCTTTCAACTTATCTCTCATGATATACCTTTTATCGAAATATTACATATACGTAATGGTCAACCACAAAAAGACAAACAAAATTCATCTACTGAACTAATTACGTTTCCTCATCTTAAACTTCTTAATTTAAAATTGGCACATGTAGATTATGCTGAACAATTTCTCTTGAAGAAAATAACTTATCTACCTTATTTATTTAATCTTTACATCAAATATGAATCACTGATAATGATAACAAACAATTTTACCATTGATAGAACATATTTTAACTTTAGTAGAGTCAAAGATCTTGATCTAGATCAATCATTTCCTTCAGAAAAATTTCATCAATATTTTTCTGTGTTATAAATTGTTTCAATAAAAGAAAATAGTTTGATAAAATTGTATATTTTTTATCTATGCTATACTATAACAAAGGAAAAAGAGATAAATATAATCATCTCTTTTTCAAGATTGACAAAAAACGATTAGTTCTGTTTTATATTGAGATATACTATTTTTCAAAACGATTGTTTTCGTTATTTTTGCGAAACAAAAACATTGAAGATATTCGATTTGATACATGAAAGGTTTTGTAAATTGTTGATGCCAATTTTTTTCTTCACTATATAACTATACACACAAGCGTTTGTTACTCATTGCTATAGTCTGAACTAACTAGTTGCCTCGTTCAAGTTTGAATATAAATGAAAAATTTTGAAAATTCGTAAGCATCATAGAAGCAGCAAAAGAAAAAATTATCTGCTATCCGTTCCAAAATAAAAAAGACCTGGCTGTAAATTGAATAACTTTTGATAGGAATAAGATAGAGACCTGCGATTTTTACTATTAGAAAGAGGAGTCTTGGGGGCATCGATACCTCTCCTCTCAACTCCGCCCTTTGAGTCCTCTTGGTCTTATAGAGATCGAGATTTTTGGAAGACTGTGACCTTCAAAATTTTCATTACATTTTTGATCTTGAGGATACCAGTTGATAGCCCTACCATCCCTTTATCGAACAAAATAAACCCAACTTTTTTCTGACTTTCCGATGAGAAGTTAGACCTCATGTACTAGAAGCCCTGAAAGCCTTGACTGTTAACCTACTCACGAGGGAATATTTTCAACTGCCAAATCCCTTTTGAGTTCGGAGTTTGTGCATAAAATAGATCCTAGTCAGGTGTGAAAAATCCCAAAATTTTAAATCCTCTTAGACCTTCTGTCCGAAGCTATAGGCATTTTACTGGAATTTTAGCCTCTGGCATGGTATATAAAAAAATCGAATGACAGTATTTCGATCTGAGATTTTGCCCATAGACAGATCTATTTATGGATAGAATGCTCTGAAAATTTCAGCTCAAAAGAACGTTTTCTTCCCGAGATATTTCAGTCCAAAAAATCAGGAAATACTAACATNATACTAATATCTGTTGGGGCATCTGAGTGATGTTTGAGACTTTAATATCTCGGGAGGGAAACGTTCTTTTGCGCTGAAATTTTCAGGGTATTCTACTCATAAATAGATCTGTCTGTGGGCAAAATCTCAGGTTGAAATACCATCATTCGATTTATTCGTATATACCATGCCATAGGCTAAAATTCCAGTAAAATGCCTATAACTTTGGACAGAAGGTCTAAGGGAATTTAATCTTTTGGGGTTTTTCATAACTCACTGGGGTCTACCTTATGCACAGAGTCCGAACTCAAAAGCGATTGGACAGTTGGGGACCTTCCCTAGTAAGTATTTCATAGCATTAATAACAATGTCATAATATGGTTCGCGAAGATGCCATATGCAACATTGAATTGCAATTGTTTTGGCTTGTTTTGGTCTTACTTGTAAGTCTCCACTAAATTGAATGCGTATATGGTGAATTATGGTTGAGTTAAGTCTAGTGAAGATGGAGCAGCTGCAGTCATGACAATAATATTTTTGTTGTATAATAGTTCTTCGTCAGGTTCTTTCAGTTAATCTATATTAGGTATTACTCACCATCATTACTACTAGTCACAAATCTAGGCTACTAGGATTATAAGAATAATG
>CAJNSZ010002861.1:0-13292 GCA_905329745.1 Rotaria sp. Silwood2
ACTTTGTAGATTGGAGAGCTTTTTACGCTGCATCTTGTGATGTATTTTGTTTGTTTTAAATAAAAGATATCAGATGACAAAAAGATGAAAGAAGAAAAAATGAATTTATCTTGTACCAAAAAATATCGTTTTCGCACGATCGCAAATTGGTCGCTCAAATTTTTGTTCATTTTGAAAACAAAAATTACAACTATAAAATAAGCTGTCTTATGTAAATTGTCGAGCTTTTCACGCTGCATCTTTTGATGTATTTTCTTTCTTAATACAACGTATTAAGTAATGGAAACATTTAATCTGTTTCACCCGTTAATGAAGTTTTACACAAAAACAGTTTTTATCGAAATTTCATTATTATGATAGCACAGAAAAATAGAGCTTGGCTTTCTCTATCACCTCATAAAAACAGAAAATTCCATCAAGCCTTCTATACGAAATTGAGATGCGACCGCCACTACTTTTGGGTACCCCTAAGTAGATTTGAGTTACAGGTACGTATTTCCTACCTGTTTTCCCATTACCCCACTGTAGAGGCAATTGGATAAGTACGCTAGGACAATGGGGAAATTGGATAAATCCATGTGTTTTACGCTGGACAATTAAAATTAACTTTTCTCAGTAATTAGATGACATTAATTAGTAATTCTTTCATAGACTGATAGAGAAGATCATCCTCTGCAATCAGTAACAATTTTTCATTAAGATAATTCAATTTAAATAAGTTGTGTTTTCATACAATCATTAGAGAGTTCGATAAAACATTTTTTTCAATTACTCCAAACAGGTTAATTGGATAAATACGTAAAAAACAACAGTATGGAATTTTAAACTTTTCTTAAATAATCTTTTAAGTGATGAATATATCCAGCTAGAAAACTTCCACTACCAATAATACATAGAATTTTTTTCTCTACAATTGTGAAGTGATGCAATATCATTTCATATTACTGATAAAAATTTTTTAAAGAAAAAAGAAAACTATTTTTTTTTCTTTACATAAAAATCTCATTTTTTTAATTTTGCCTTGCTTGGAAAGTGATTTCCCGAACTAATTCATTTTCTGCTGCTAATCATGCGTGATGGATGCCTCATATTTTCAAAGTTCATCAAGTATCTTTTCTTTTATGAATTTTGCTGGTCGCTATAGAACATACATTGAAGGGGAAACAGCGGACTTCAAGACTTCAAAAGATTTCATGAGACTTCGAGACTACATGAGCGTTCGAGAAGCCTTAAAAATAGCATCCAGCTTCTGTATCAAGCAAAACACACTATGTATTAGATAAAGATAACAAAAGCATTTCCTTTCATAACCTTATATAAGGGTATATATGTATAAGCTCAGTAATAAAAGAAAATGCAGCTAAAATATTTATTTCAAAATTAGTAAATTTTCAGCGGATTTATTCTTTGTTCGTCATCATCAGTCTAAATTCAATTCCAATACATCATCAATATAAAACTTATTCATAACCATTATTCATAATTTCAACATTTGTTTCAAGGATAACTACCCATAGTAATTTGAAGTAAAAAGTTTTAGCTGCATTTGATCATGCAAAAAAATGACTTCATAATTTGAATATATTAACTTCGTTAAAGAAATACAATACTTTTGAACTACATGATTTAAGTAAAAATATATTTGACAGTGTTAGATTGAACATTAAATCAGATAATTATGCGATAGCTGATTCAGATTCATCATCAAATTCTGACTCTAATTAAGATGATGAAACAATGGAAAGTAATGAAGTTAATAATGATCTGTTCAAATTGGTTGAAGAAGATCAAGATGTGACAATAATGCAAAGTGTTGATGAAATTAAAATTAATCAAATGAACTTTAATGATATACGTATATTTCATTCGATCAATCCAGCATTGAAAAGCTCTTATTTTTTGGTGCAGATAAAGAACAAGTGTAAATGACAGGGGTGGATATGCTAGCAAAATCGGCCCTATTTGAAATGCGTACCCTTTTTCTCTATTATTCGAATAGACACCGGCGTCATTTTTTATGCATAGATAGCTCTTAACATGCCCTAAAAAATTGTAAAGAGACGAGGGTTCGAAATGCTTGGGCAATACCTTTTCATAAAATCACAATGGCATTTCTATACCCAATACATTGTGGCTTTATGAAAAGGTATTGCCAAAGCATTTCAAACCCTTGTGTCTTTGCAACTTTTTAGGACATACCAAGAGCTATCTTTGCATAAAAAATGGCGCCGGTGTCTATTCGAATAATAGAGAAAAGGGGTACACATTCCAAATATGGCCGATTTTGCTAGCATATCCACCTCCATCCTTTATACATAAGCAAATGATTTGTTGATTATTGACTGATAAAGCTGGCCTTTTATCAGCTGATAGACTTTCACAAGTAACAGAAAGAAACAAAAAAGATTAAAATTCTTCGTAAAATTTATATCGAATTGATAGAACACTTCTTATGGAAATAAATAAGTTTATTAAAAAGAATTGAACTATTAACTATGCCTTTTTTAAATTTCAAACGAGCACGGTCTTTTCCAGGAGATTGACAAAACAATAATAGTTCACATTGCCAAACTAAGATCATGAAAAAGCTTACTAATTCATTTATTTTCTTATAAATTTTCTGTGCACTAAATGTCCATCAAAAATTCCAGAAGACTTCATAAGAGTTCATGAGACATCAAGAGACTTCAAAACCGAAGTCTTAGTTGTTTCTCCCTCGACATACATAGGTGGAAAAGTGACAATGTATTCAGGCAACTTTTGAAAGAAACAAGAAGACGATCGATTTGATCATATATATCACTCAAATTGTTATTGTTACTCTGATTTTGATCGAATTTTGTGTAATGATAAGAAACTATATAAGAAAAACAGCAAAAAAAAGCTATACGGAAGATGATGTAAATAATAATATTGAAAAAATTGTACGAAAGAATGGACACATGAAAACGCTTTTAGTCTAACAAATATTCCTATCGGTATAAGTGGATCTCGAATATCTCGAAAATCAAATCAATAAGTTGGCCGTTACACAACTTTGAAAACAACAGAAGAAAAAATATTTAGTTGATTTAATTATCATTTTACAAGATTATGGAGAATTATAAACATGTGACGATGTATTATAATATGTAACTGAATTGGTTGATATAATGAATTTAAAGTCTCGATCTAAAAATGGTGAACCCACATGTGATTGGTATTACAGTTTAGTACGTAGGTGGAAGGACAGGGTGTGGTTGTGGGTGAAAAGAAACACTCACACCCTTTTATCGAAACTTGATTTATTTAATAATCCTCAACAATTGTTCAATTGTGACGAGAATGATTTTCGAGATGATTCAGGAAAAAGAATGTTGTAGTTGGTCGAGATACTAAATATGCAAATAAGTGAGTAAATAATCATTGTATTTAACTATTGTCTTCATTGCTCGAATCATTGTTTTAGTCTATTTTAGTTCCATTCGAAATCGGAATGTCGAGGTAAGAGGTCGTCAAATACTAAATTTAATCATTATTTTATGCTATTTTAGATTCATTTGAAATGAAAATAGCAAGGTAAGACCTGTTGAAGTAAGAATATTAATCATTGTTCTATTTCATTTTAGACTCATCTGATATCAAAATACAAAGGTAAGAAGTCTTGAGATAATAAAACAACGCTTTATTTTATTTTGTTTAGGCTTATGTTAAAATGGGATTTACTAACCGAAATTCTTTAAGGAGGTTTCAGAGCAATGATTTTGAAAACTACGAAAAGCTTTCGGATAATCGGAAACGCGTATCGATCTCATAATAAGATGGTATTTTTACATGAATCCTTCAAATCTGATACCTTATCAGTGCGACTGAACCATTTTTTGATACAAATTAAAACTGCTTTTTTGAAGTTTTCACAGAACCCGCTTTTCAGTCAGAACGATTTTTAAGGATGGGTGTGGTGTGGGTGTGCGTGAGGGTGTAGGTGTCGATTTGGATTTACAAAACAGCTACAGTCATGACAACACCCACACCCACAACCACCCACACCCATACCCACAGCCATACCCACACACCTACCCACACCCACAGCCATACCCACACACCTACCCACACCCACACCCTCACCCACACCCTACACCCTTTATGACGGTCGATTCAAATAAAACTCGTCAGAAAAATCTGAAATATATGATTCGATGCAGTTTCAGTTCTTCTTTTGAACGGTGAAAATCGCAGATCTCTATCTTATACTTTTCAAAAGTTATTCCGAAAATACTCACCCTTCTTTTATTTTGAAATAATTGGACATTAATGCTAATTTATCTGCTCCACTAATAAAAAATAAATGAAAAAATAGAAGTAAAATGTGCTCTAACGCATAATGTTATTCATTGATCCTTGAAATATCGAGAAACATGTCTGCTTCCTCGAAGAACCTTTATGTCTTAAGAGAACATGAGAGGTTTTACTGTATTCTTTTATTGAATTCGGGTGCATTCAAAAGCGATGATCACATAGTAGATCAGTAATTTGTTTGTATCAAGATTTTCATTATTTTCTAATATGATGATGAATTACAAATCAAATATAAAAACAAAGAAGGAGAGCATCGAATCAAAGATAAAACAGTGAATTGTGTGATTTTACCAAATAATTCTTAAGTCAGGTTTGTGTCTCAAGAAAAGGCGATGTCAGCGTAAGCATCACCAAGATCTTCTGGTTTTGTAACATCTACAAACTTACCTTTCATTGTTGTGTTCACTTTTTCAAGAAGTTCCATGTCATACTCGCCGAGACCCATCGTCCAAAAATTAACAATCATCGATCTATAAACGGTAGATAAGTGCTCTAGCTCAGCCGTTGGATATTTTTTAGGCTTCCCATCTGTCATAAAGATGATCGTTTGTCGGAAATTTTCTTGCATTGGCTCTGTCACAATTTTGTCCAGTGTTTCAATCACCATTTGAAATGCCAGCGAAAAGTTCGTATTTCTTCCACAAGTTGATATCGGTGTATTGATTTCCTCTATATTAATTTCATTCAATTTGACCCGATCATAAAGTCGTATCGCTCGGCTACCGAAAACAATTATAGTCATTCGATCGGTTGAATGTACTTCTTGTATTCGAATATGAATAAATTTTTGAACAGCTTTGAGCAAATATTCCCATGGACTAAGATTTGTTTGTTCATTCGAATTAATTATTGTACTGATCGGCTGACTTGCTGAAAATATCCTGCGCACCGAATCCCATACTCCATTAGAATTCATCGAACTCGAATGATCAATGACAAGAATAAAGTGATTTATTATTGATGGACTATTTTGCTCGACAAATTTCATTCCGTTGCCAAAGTGGATGCATAGATGTTGACCAATTTTTTTCCAAATATAAACATAACGAGCTCCATGAATGTCTACAGTTTTTGAATCACCAAAATCCCAATCAGTAAGACTGTTTTTGAATTCTTTCCATCTTTGTCGTATTCCTTGGCGAGTTATAATTGGAGAATCGTCTTTAATGCTCTCACACCGTTCTATCGATGCTTCGTGGGTCAGTTCATATTTTATACCAGCCATACCTCGCATTTGATGACCAAACTGGCAACGATGCCGATTTTCTCCTTGGCCCGCGTGAGAAGTATTGTCCAAATGATGATCCACATCACATAAACGCCTACAACAAGGACACAGGGCTTTACAACCATGCAATCGAATCAGCCATTGTTCTCGAATGCTTTTGCAAGACGTTTCAACCAGTTCATTCATTTGATTACGGAATGCCGTTTCAGTTCGTGGTCCATAACTAGTCACCGTTCTGAGAAAAAGACTAAGGTAGCTGATATTAAACGTTTCAAACGTACTCCTTATTGAACGAAACACGTCTTTCAATGGTTCGTTCAGATTTGGAAAATGACCAGCGACTTCTTGCCACTTAGTATTCACCGTATAGGTCGCACCAGTCTTCGTAGTTATACAGGTTGAACTAGGTTCTCCTATGAAATATTGATAAAGGAGTGTAGCCATACACATTTTCTTCTCGGATGAATCATGATTACCATCGTTACTCGATAACTCAAATAGATCGTCGAAAAAAGTGAGAACATGAGCACCTTTCAGTTTCAGGACTTCATTGACTCTTTCGATCACTTGAAAAAATTCCACTAATATCTTCAAGTGTTCATTCATACTCTTGTTGAGTCTTAGATGAATGTTCGTATCGATTTCTGTCCATAACTGATGAAATCGTTCAATAATCATATCTAACGGATGTAGAATATAGCGCATAAGCCATTCATCGGACGCGTCGTGTACTTCATTATCGAGTTGTTTGATAATAGAAGATCGATTTAATTTTGCGGATTCTCTTTCTAGTTGTTTGCGAATAGTTTTGTTGGCTTCTGCATCAAATGACTGACGCAAAGCTTCTGTAATTTCGTTCACAAGATTAGTGGCGATATTTTCATCACAGTTCTCTTGAGGTATCACCATGCGAACAAAACGATCTTGTAATTGAATCTTCTTTTCATGAATCGACCGAAGCATTTCATTAAAACGAGTCTTATGCTGATTAAAGTAAAATAAAGCGACCGATATTACGGCACATGTATGTAAGGCACCTTGAAAAATCTTGGATATACCAAAATTGAAGACTTTAAAGTCTAAATTTATATCTTGTATTAATTTGTCTACTACTTCCAAGACTTCTTGTAAAAGACTAATTCCTGTTGACGGTTCATCACTACTTTTTGATATCAAAATTGTTGTTATGTCTTCAATTAATTTATCAAAGCAATAAGATACTCGAAAAATCGAGACCCATTTGCTACTAATTTCTTGAGAAATGGCTTGGCTTCTGTTTCCCTTCGATGAGCCTGTTTTCCATATAAAATGTCTATTTTGATCGTCCAAAAATTCTTTTCTCAATTTAACAAGGTCAAGAAAGTTGTACGAATTTTCAAGTTTGTGCGGATCGATGATATTTGACGTCTCTGCTGCATATGGTGCGAAAGGACATATTTTGGCGGCTTTGCATTTGTATTCAGCAATTATTTTTGCTAGACTCTGATCCATGGAAACCGCTTGATTCGCAGTATGCATAGACTTGGGAAAGGATACATAACTGAACACATTATCTAGTGAATGAAAAGCGTCTTTATCGAGTACGTCGTAAAGTCGACAAACCAGCTCAATCGACTGTTTCCATATGGTTTCCGGATCCAAATCTTGAATCCGAGAAACTCGTTCTTCCCACAGTGTTTCAAACTCTTTGATGGTAGTTTCTTTATCCATGGAATGATTTCTACCGATTTTATTTTGTGCTAGCTCTTGCAGTTCCTTTTCCAAATCCTTTATTATTTTCTGCCGTTTGTTGCGTTCAGCAGCCATGATTGCTGAAACTTCCCAAGAGCGAAATAAACTTGCCACCTGTGTTTGCAGGAAATGCCTGGATCGTACTCGAAGATTCTCGCTTACTGCATGCTTTCTGATGTACTCGTCCAGGCAGGATTGAAGAGTCTTCAACTTGCGATTTTGTTCGATTTGAAATGATTCTTTTATACGATCAATACTATTGTCTCTGTCTCCCTCAATAAGCTGACGGACGAATGTGGGTGATAAATGTTTTTCAAAATCTGAGCTAATGTTTTCTCTTAGTTTCTCGTACTGCTGGCGCTCGAAGATATCTTTGAAAAAAGTCAAATCTGGATATGATTTAAGAGTTTGAAATACTCTTTGAGCAAATTCAATCCAATTTGTCGGTACAGAGAAAAGATCGCCTGTACCATTAACAATCTCTGATGAAGAATGGATAAAAAGTTTACAAAGATTTTGAACACTGGTGACGAATTTGATGTCAGTTGACAATGCAGCACAATCACCATTTGGATCCAAGAATGGTTTTCGATTGAATGCTGTTGATAAAACATGAAAATTGTTCGGCCCGAGATCGATTAAATTATCCAGACCGTGGTTTATTAAGTCTGTTCTAATAATTTTCACTTGTTTTTCGTAATTTTCTTTGTTGGGATCAGCGTTTTGATTACTTATAAAATGTACTGCCGGTTTGGTAACACGAGTTTCACCAATATAGTTCAGTGATTGTGTGCACAATAAAAGCATTCTTTTAAGTGCTTCATTGATTTCACCGGCAACATTGACAATAACTAGATGCGATACTGCCAAGCAAAAGAGAATCAAACGTTTATCGTACTGTTCATCGTCTTTGTCAATAGACAAGAGTCCTTCCGTATCAATCATAAGAATATAATCGTAATCGACTGGAACAAGATTATGCATGGTTGCTTTAGATTTTATATTAACCAGCGTTCCATAAATACCTGCAATATCAGAATCCAAGTAGAATGTGCAAGTGATGTGTGATTCAAAATGACTAACAAATTCAGAGACCAAGCTTAGTCCCCACCCGGACAATCTCAGGAGAGCTCTGGCAAATGCTTTTATCACTTCGAGAGCGATATGGCAATCCACAAGAAAATCATTTGTACAGAATTTTAAAATTCCAGATATCTCGAAAGTACCAATAATCAATTTTTGAAATACCAAACTGTAAAAGTTCTGAACTTGGTTCTTTCTCAAATCTCAACATTTATGAGTATTACAGGGATTTCGACTAGATATACCGAATAAAATACCCGCAGTGAAACAACAATTGTGTTTGGCGAAAGAATAGTTTCTAAAGAATTGTACCCAATTTCGGTTATTTGGCATTGATTTTTTGATCCCAAAACGGATAGGTTTTTCTAAACATAAGAGTCTATGTCAGCATGCGTACATATTTGATGAAAGACAAGAAAACTCGATCATCTTTGAGCCTGATAGAGCATTGTTATGAATTGAAATTGATTAAAGAATCATTTAGTAACAACAGTTTTGTGAAACACAATGTCAAGTGTGTGTCGAAGTATGTAGCGAGAAAGTTAAGAAAAAACATTATAAAAGTAAAAATGAAACTGTTTCAACTTTACCTTTCGTACATCTTCCGTGGCGTACTTCAAACAATGTACCAAATAAGAAATTTAGTAATGTACTTTTACCACTATTTTGTGGTCCAATTATGCTAATAATGAAAATTTTCTTATTAACAAAGACACCGAACATCTTTTTCAAGAATTCAGCTTGCATTTCGAAATTGTCACCATCGACTATCTCGAAAGGATTTCCTTCGTTGATATAATCGTAGTAGGCGTCGATAAACACTTGTCGCTCAGACTCCGATAAATAAGTAGAACCGATGATGGCATTTCGCCAATGAATTTCGAGCGAAAGTGGCCGACAAATAGATGTAGTCGCACTAACTTCCTTTTTCTTATCTCGATCACGTCTTAACTCAGCGGATAGAAGATTTAGCTTGTTCAATCTATCTTTCTTGTGAAGTAACTGCATAAAAAGTTGGAATGCTGGACCATTTCTACTGTGACCAACCTGTTGTTCCTTATCGAATTCTTCAGTAGCTTCGAACAATGCGCTTTGAAGATCGTTAAGTTTCTTTTCTTCAAAATTTGCTTGGTAAGGATCCATTTTGGCTACTTCAAACCTTATTTTACACATACGGGTAAATAACGCATACAACGGATAATCATCGTCCTTTCCATCGATTAAAATCGCTCGGATAGTTTCGAGAAAAGTTTTGTCTTGTTGAACATAATTACGTTGAGCAGTGTCCATGAGTTGTTCCAGCTGTCCTTGAACGTATTGTTCATCTTGACATTTTAGTTTGCCGACCTCGCTGAAAATTTTTTCGCGAACTTGATCAATTTTTTCTTTATTCTCATCTGTACTTTTGTCTGCCACATTCGGCAAAGTGTAAGTCTCGCACGACGGAAAAACGGAACGAAGATCTTGTATAGTTTCTTCTATTTCCATGTCGTTCTCTTCGTCTAGATCGCGAATGAGCAACAGAATGTAGCTTTCATGAGGAAGAAATCGCAAAAGATCAACAACGTCTGACTTCTTTGAGCAGAAGTACGTTGATTCAACGTGAACGAGAAAACCGTTGAATAATTTCGAGATACACTGAATAATTTCATTCGAGATTTCGCCATGCACATCCGCAACATTGACTGACCGTCGTTGAACAAAATGGTAGCCAAAATCAACATCGATCGTCCCACGAAAATACGTATCCTTCGTAGATTGTTCGAAGTTCGTTTCAAAAAGTGCATTAACTAGAGGAGTTTTGCCCTTGCAACCTCCCAAGCCGAACGACAGCAAAACAGGTCGATTACAATCCCATACATGAGTAATACTACTCATAAAGCGATGTTTTTTGTTTGTGTTATCAATAGGTGGTTGTATCATCGGTATTGGATTGCGTTTACTGAGAAGAGATGTCAAACGTTGACAAAGAAATCGATCGGAGTTCATCATCATTTTGTCGACTAGCAAACGCTGACTTATTCGAGGAATATCACGCTCTTTGGCAAGTGAACTCTTGAGATGTTTGCAGAAGTCGACAAGATTCTGCTCACGTTTCAGCAAATACATCATTGGTTGAAAGGTATTCAAAAGAAATGAATTGAAGTCAGGATTGATATCCGTTTTAAAATTCTTCGCAATTTCATTAGCTATATCTTTGACTGTTTTGTCAGTGTGCTGAAGTTCCCCAGCATTGGCAAGATCTCTCAAGGAGAACTGGGAAATATGGGAACTATCGCCTTGCTCGTCATAATCTTTGTGTGTTGATGATATGGCTTCACTGTCCCCTAGCGAATGAAAAAGCAAATTTTTTCGTTTCCTGAATAACAAAATAGAATATGCAGTTAGCCTAATGTTTTTCCAAGTTAGTCGCTCAATATCATTTGTTTTCATGAACTGCTTCTTGTCGTGTTCGTACAATTTAATATCATTGCTATATTCATTAGTCACCTTGTCTATTTTTTTCCTGACATGGATTTTAAATTGTAAGAAGTGCGACAGACCTACCAGCTCAAGTTCTAGAAACCGATGCAAGTCGACTCCTTATTTGTGGCTTCTTTCAAAAATTGAATTTCACGAATGTTGTTCAATCATCCCAGTAGTGTCAAACTTGAAAGTTGAATTCAAGTATTCAACTATCACTTCAACTATTCAACTATTCATTACAAGTACTCAACTTTTCAAGTATTCAAGTATCCGAGGTGACGCTGTTTGATCACTCTTTGTGCTCTCGCCCTCGCGAAGGGTCGCTCCCACTGGTCACCATTTTCGCCCTCACCCTCATTGAAATGAATACTTGAATACTTGAATACTTGAATTCAACGTTCAAGTTTGATACATATGCATAGTAGTACTGGTTGATCGTGTGTCATGTTCAGTGACAACAGACATTTGTTTCAATCTCCCACGAAATCAAATTTCGAAAAATAAATTTTCAGCTTTTGCGAAACATTTGTCACCACTAATGTCGGAAATCTAGTTGTTGGTATTGTTCAATTCTATGTTAATATTTCTTGTTCTCAAAGTTGCATGTATTGATAGTATCGATGTCACTTTCCCTGCGCATTCAATCTTATAATATCTGACGTTTTGTACTGACTAGACAAATGTAGAAAATGATTTGGAAAATGAATTAATAAATTCACTTGAAGCTTTTATATCAGCCACCTATATGGTAACGAAAAGTCAATCGTGAGTTTTTTTCCACCTTATTTGACCTTTTATAGTGCATTCCTTGTAAACAACTAACCTGAGTTGGAATTCGTACATGGTACATTGATCAATAGTGGTGTTTTGACATTCGTTCGAATTTCGTGATAGATCTGGATCGCAGATATGAGTTCGTTAGAATCAACTATGACAGCTCTAACCTAAACAGACGGAGAAATATAATCGAACAGAAAAAAAAGCTGCTTCACCTTTTGAAACTTTGATGCCCATTTCCGATTTGTTTCTAGATTCATGCAAAATACATAGATTGCTAAGATGTGCGGCAGTTCATGAATTTCAGGAACCAATTCTCTACCGAGTTGTCCACTGACAATGAGAACAACTTGGTTTTCTTTAGATAAAGACTTAATGTGATTGTAACACATAGGAACATTGTCAAATGTCTCAATATGGGTTGTGGCAGTAGTACGTAGTACTTGCTTTGCATTTGAAATTCCCTCACTAGTTTTGACAGACTGATCGAGCCAAATAAGAATGAAATTAGCGGATGAAGCGTTCGATGTCATATTCTTAGATATTGTAACTTTCGAAACGAATTTGTGAGTAAACCGAGCCTTTTTCAATGTGAAGTCACTGGATTGTGTGATTGCATGCTGCTTTTGAATGTCGTTTTATCATATAACGTTTCTCACTTCTTATCATATACACTGCTTATCATTTCAAACGTGCCTAGTTGTGTCACTAAATCAGCATGATGAAAAACATTCTAAACACGCTCTCTCTCATCCTTTTCCCATCCTTTTCTTTCCATTTCTCGAAACTTCACAAAAATATAAAGGAAGCAACATCCGACACCCACACCCACCCAATCTTCGACAACAGCTCTACTACATTATCGAGGTCCTAGATGAGAAAAGATATTGTTAATTATTTCAAAGAAAAATATCTTCTATTTACTTTAAATGATGCACGTAATTCTTCTTCATCATATTCTGTTTCTGTATCACATTCTCCTTCACCATCATGTTTACCTTCTAAAAAAAGACAATTTTAGAAGAAAAAAAAACTTAATCAAAATAAAAAAAAATATTCTTACCAGTTGCATCAAGTCGTCCATATTGAGGGTGTGGGTGTGTGGATGTGAGGCGCTGTCATTGTCATCCACACCCACCCACACTCACACCCGAACCCACACCCTTGACAAAAGCTTGGCTTTATTCCTAATGGATACCCATTGATTATTAAACTTTAATCTTGATTATTGTAATCAAGAGAGAGATGACATAAAACATAGTTTTTAATTTATACTGACTACTTCATTAGAAGATAAATGAAAGCTTAGTTAAATCATTCATTTTTTTAAGTAAAATAAAAGGAAAAATATATCTTCTTGAGAAACTTTTTTTTAATTTTGTTTTTGTCTTTTATTTTACGTTCGACTGAATTTCAGACGAGTAGGATACAGCTGATCGAGTCGACGATGGCAGAAATATTTAAGAACATTGGAATCGATTGATGCGTAAATGAAATTGACTCTTGAAGCGAGACATATTTTTTTCGATTTAGTTAAACATGTAAATATTTTTCAACGCGATCTTTGTCTTCTGTTTGAACAATTGAAACAAGTTGTTTATTTTAATATTTATGGTAAAATTTCTCGTGAAAAAGTAGAACCTTATCGTTTAATGGTTCAAATTCGTTT
>CAJNSZ010002862.1:0-13289 GCA_905329745.1 Rotaria sp. Silwood2
CAAGAAATAGGTTCAAAATAAAAGAGACCTTAGTGTTTTTTGAATAACTCTTGAACATAAGAAGATAGAGAGCTGCGATTTTCACCATTCGAAAGAGAAATGTTGGGGCTATCGATCGGTCTGAAATTTTATTGGCCGAGTAATTGACCAATCAGATGAATTCCTCACGTAGATTTTACGAACGAGTTTTCGGATGCTTTTTTCGTAGTTGTACGATGTTTCAAAGATACCATTGAAGGCGAAATTTTATGCTCTTTCGAACTACGCCAGCCCACCATCGAAAGCATACTCCGTTCACAAGTTACTGTGGTTTTCAAGAGAACCGTATTTTCGTACTTCTGGTGTCTGGCGGCCCTAAAATATGTTGGTATAGGGGTAATTTATCACAGTGAGTCGAATAGTGACATCAGCTTTGAATTTCCGAACACTATTCATCCGTAATTTTCAGAATATTTACTATTACGTTCTCCGATGGTATAGCCCACTAACCGGTTATATATGAAATTTCCATATAAAGCGTAAATAGTGTTTGAAAATTGAAAGCTAACATCACCATTCGATTCAGCGTGTTAAATTACCCCTATACCAACATGTTTTAGGGCCGCCAGACACCAGAACTACGAAAAAACGGTTCTCTCGAAAACCACAGTAACTTGTGAACGGAATATGCTGTCGATGGCGGGCTTACGTAGTTCGAGAGAGCATAAAATTTCGCCTTCAACGGTATCTTTGAAACATCGTACAACTAGGAAAAAAGCATCCGAAAACTCGTTCGCAAAATCTACATGAGGAATTCATCTGATTGGTCAATTACTCGGCCAATAAAATTTCAGATCGATCGATAGCCCAACATTTCTCTTTGGAATGGTGAAAATCACAGCTCTCTATCTTCTTCTGTTCAAGAGTTATTCAAAAAACACTAAGGTCTCTTTTATTTTGAAACGCATAGTAGTATAGCAGCGGATCGATAAATCACGTGTATCGCATATAACTCATAGAAAATTGACAGTGTTATCTAAAAGTTTTAATTTATTAAGAGAGCTATATAATGTTAAAAAAGTATGTGAACGTTGAATATGGCATCAACTAATAATTCTTAACAACTTTTAAGATGTTGTAATTGTTCAAGTGATGCAAATATCATAAAAGGGTTGTTGTCTGAACCAGAATCAAATTGTAAAAATTTATTATTTCGTTTTGTTGCTGTCATTTTATGTGAAATTCGATCAATCGTTCTATGATAAGGAATTTTAGATAAATCGTTTTTCCGTGTCAGTTAAAAAAATATTCCATTTTATATGTCTGAAGCCAGGAATACAGGCGACAGGATTACCAGATAAATTCGTTAAGCAATTATCAACAACACATTGTGCAGCTTCATTACACTTAGCATCATGATCACGAACCCTTTATTTAAATATATGAATTTCACTTGAAACAGTATTTCCAGGATGATTATGACTATTATTTTTATGTGTCATTATTGTATTTATATAATTATTGTGAACTCGACCTTTACATTTTAGCATTCGAGAATGTTCACATTTCCAATAAATTTTATCATTATTTGTTTTATCGTAGTATAACCAAAGCCTTTACATATTATATATTCAGCAGATAATGAGTCAAACTTCAGTTCTGGATTAAAAGAAGAAGTTCATCTAAAACGCGTTTTGAAGTAAATCTGTACAGATGATATATAAGTTATTTTTTTCTAATAGAGAAGAAAGGTGTTTCTTAAACGTTTTTCATATAGTTTTTCTAAATTGCAAGAAATTTCTGTAATCCTCTCTCCGTAGAAGATTTTAAATTTATTTTTCTGAAGAAAGCTCATAATCGTTTGTTATTAGTAAAAATCTCTTTCTAATTATTGTAAAATTTTCTTTTTCCCTTTTATGATATTTTCGCAGTTGATGCTGTTTTTTTTTACTTTTATCAATGGAAAATGGAATGAAAAGTACCAGGACACACGCGCTTTATTCTTCTTTATTCTTTTTCTTTTCTAGTGTTGTTGTGATTTTGATAGTGAGTCGAAAACAGATGACAAGAGAAAGTTACTTCAGTAATTCACTATCGATTTGTCGACCGGCAATCAAAATCGCAACAACAATAGAAAAGAAAAAGAAAAAAAACTGTGCGTGTTATGGTACTTTTCATTTCATTTTGCATTAATAAAAGTTCGAAGAAGGCAGCACCAACTGGTGAAATGCCACAGAAAGGGAAAAGAATATTCTACAGTAACTAAAAAGAAATTTTTAGTAATAACTAACAATTATGACCTTCTTCAGAAAAAATCAATGGTAGAGGTCTGTATACACTTTAGTCAATGAATTTCTCCTAAAAAAAAAGTTAACTTCATCAGACTCTTAAAATGATTTTAGCACCACACTTCATAAGAACAAGATAGTGAAGACTATTCCTAGTCAACAAACCTTTAGGAATAAATTGAATACTAGCAAATCTCTGTTGTTTTTTGGTCGAATTAACTATAACAAATGAGTTTTTCTACGTAGGTTCCCATGCGCGCCAGAGAACCTATCGGCTGACGTCTTTCAATCTTGATTACTGAATGAAGTAATTGTTAATGTCCTATGTTCTTTGTGGAGTCATCAGCTGGGAAAAATGCCATTCGGCACTTTTCAATTTGATTGAACGACTCGACAAGCAAAATCTTTGTGTGTGCCAAAGAATATGCCATTATTTCATGTAAAATATACCTCAGAACAGGTGAATGAAAAGCAATGTAAAAATTGATGACGCTGACAGAATGTAAAAAACATTCCATTATGTTGGTAATAACAAATAATGAAGTTGACACTCTTCGTTGACTATTGCTTTCAAACTTTTACAGAATTCAATCTCATTTGTTTCAGAAAAAAATCTGCCACAACATTTACAAAAGAGATGTTTTTAACGAGAGCACCAGCGTATTTCACTTGTTCGATGCGCAGTTAATAGAAATGCATTTGCACGAATTCCATAGTGCGCATAGCTGAGCATCGTGAACACAGAAAAAGACGTTTTTTTATTTGGACATATAGTGATCGTTACAAACACTGTGAGTAACTGATTTCCAAGTTTTCACTCTCGACTCTATTAGAGTGTAAGTGAGAAGAATCCCATTGTTTGAGTATCATCAATCAAAGCTCACATTCTTGCATAGGTTGAGTGTGAACTAGTTCCGAAGCACATTAGGTTGTGCTTGGATACTTTTGTTTTTATTTATGCTCAATTGACCTTCTGATTCACATCCACCTGATCTATAACGTGAGAATAATATTACAAAGACACATAATAATACAGCTACTTTCTTTCTTGGTGGTTATGGCACATTTCATAGAGCAACATAATATTTGTTTGCTTTATACATTTGACTTCAAGTGTTGGGATAGTAGTTCACTACACAGATTGACTCTGTTTTTTTTCTCGATAAGAGTAACTCGAATCTATCTTATATGTTTTGATATCTGAATGGTTTTACAAAATAATCACTTTCTGTACGGCGCAAAATTGTTGCACTGTATCCATTTTCAAGTACAATTGGGTGTAGATGTAAATGTACTCTTCTTCTCTACTTATATATGTTGGATTGATCCGTGTAGTCAGAGGGTCTCGAACGTGTCTCAGAATAATCATCAATTCTTGCCTCCTTTTCGTTACTCTAATATCTCTTACTAATGGATTCTTTTAGAAGATTTACAAATTCAAAATATTTTGATTTCGTAACAATGGAACGTCTGACCAATATCTATGAAAACAGCAAACGCATTGAAGAACTGCGGAGTCGTACGCTCGTATTGATGTACAATGACGGCCGGCGATGTATTGATCTTGACACGTCTACACTCAAGCAGATCGGTGATTTACGAGTTGAACTCGATGGTCTTATGCGTGCACGAAGTGTCAATGTCAAACGATGTTATTCGCAAAGAACAGCAGCAGTAAACCAGTCCATTTCCTAGATTGAAAAGATATGGTCTACAATCACAAAATTTGTTTTAAAAAGTCTATCTATGTAATAGGTCTCTTATCCATTACTTGAACCATATTGTATTGCGTTTCTTATTTTGATTGATTGGAAAATTCAAAATAAAACTATGATTCCACACACATTTGTTTTGCTATCTGAATTAAGTTCTATCAGCGAACAAACTATCTTCGACAGCAATACTCACTTGATCAGTAATAATAGTACAAACCGTTACAACAGTCATATGACCTGTTGTCAAACGAATCTTGCACATTCAAACAATAAATGCAGGCATATTCAAGCAATGTACAGTTTCCTTTTTGAAAGATGTGAAATCTCTGTAAACAATAAATGTTCAAAGCTAACTTGTTTAGTTAATCGTCAATTTCGTACTATCGATTACGTTTTTAAGCTCTCATCGAGATATGTTTCTATACAGTGTTGCAAAGATTTGGGTCTAAGTATAAAATCGGAATTATTCACATGGAAAAAATAGATTTTTCCATAATGATTCATCCTTTAAATGACAAAAAGGCAAATCGAATCCGTTTCTTGACATCTAGATAGCATATGGCGAACGATAGATTATTGGGAAAAAAATAGTTATTTTCTGTATCTCGTATAGCTTCATTAAGTCTCTACGAGAGGATGCTCCAGTGACATAGTTATTCAAGAGTCAAGTGTTCTTAGGTGGTGGAGACCGACAGAAATAATTTTTCTGTTTAGCAGTTGAGTTTTGTATTATTGGTAGGTATAAAGTAGAAATCGTGATTTAGATTTTTCTGTATTGTATTCCGTCGTTAGTATTTGTCAAGCTTTTACTGATGAAATTATTTGTACACTTATCTTGTGCTAAGAAAGATTTTGTCATATTTTGTTTTTAAGAACAAAGAAAATTTGTTTTATTCTATCGAAACAAGTTAAATTGGAATTCATTACATGATTTTAGAGTTGACTACATAGAAAATCTTCGGTACTAATAATATCCTACGTCAAGCCACTTTCTTTAAAAACTTTTGTATAAAAGCATCAAATATTGTGTAGATCAATCTATTTTAGGCTACTCTAAGTCATTCAATTACAGGCTATGAATGGAACCATTCAAATAACATTTGACTTTTTTATCAAAAAGTTGGTAAATGAAATGGCTTGGTGTAGGATCTCATGAATGATTTAAGTGCGTCTATCCATTAAAAATCTTTTCAAGGAGTGCGATGAAGCAAATTTTACTACTATCCAAATGGAATAGAAAGAATACGATAATAGAAAACCGACTCAGAATAAACCAGACAACTCATGTGACAAAAAATGAAATAATTCTGATTTTAATCAAATTATGCGGTTTATAATCGATTTGAATAACGATAACCATAACACGTGCTTCTTTCAATTTTCAATACAAAAACTGAAAATTTGAAGTGCTTTTTCGAACTTCATGACTCAATGATTGGTAGGTACAACACTAAGTCAAGCTTAGACACGCATGCTAAATACATTAGCAGTTTTCGAAAATTGAGTGTCTATTTTTGTTCTAGAGGCTGCTGAAAATCTTTAACTTTTTTGCTTTCGGCGGAGGCTTTGTCGACCAGATAATTCAAGTAAGTGATAGAAACTTCAGCATTATCGTTTTGTTCGTTCTAACCACTAAGCGACGCTGATTATGAGAAATCAACTATCACACTGTTGATAAGAGATTCGAAAGTATCACTAAAACTAATTGCTGGTCGCACTACACTGTAGCAAATCGAGATTTTTGACTGAAAAATAATTTAGTCTACAATTGTTATAAAGGGGTCAACAATCGAGAAAAATGATTCTATTTGGATTGTTGTTTGGTTCTGTGGGTGATAGAAATGAATTTCACTCGGAACAGTTGCTATGGAAAAATAGATATCTATCACTGTGAATAAGTTCATGAAGTGAGTTAGTGGAGTAATCATATAAAAACGAATTCATCTGGTAAGGCTTTTATAAGTAATTTTTCTTTATTAGCATAACCATTTGAAATTGACAATTGGTCTGTAAGAATGTGTGTGCCTCAGATACAATTCATTTGTCGTCTTTTCAAATCCAAAATATCTAACTGGCATAAGTCAGAGCATGGCTCTAAGTTGAATAGGCCACAGTTTCTTGTGACACTCGATTCTTTTTTGATTTATCCACTTCAATGAAATTTTTTCATTGGAAATGGAAAAAGACATATAATGTACGTCATAGCCATAAGATCAGTTCTTGTTTCCTTTCTTACACTTTTGCCATATTACTTGTGATCTGTCATTCTGGGTCTCTATTTGTCTCACTCTGATTCTGTTTTTGGCAAATATTTTACTCTTCCTTGCAGTCATATGCTTCTACTAAAATGAATTCGAGCACGAGAGATCGATAAAATCTGTCAAATTCAAGTTGAACTATATGGGAGATAAACAACTTTATTAGGCAAAGTTTCAAACAACCAAAAAGTATTTGTTTATCTAAGAAATACTCGAATATTTGAATCCACTAGATTCCAATTATTCTCGATAGATAAATTTTATCAAAACTAATGAAAGTTATTAATGACCGAAAAAAATTCAATACAAATTCATCTGCAACAGTGTTTTCAAAAAAGATAAAATTATTAGGCAATAGCTTCATCTCTTTTGACGTCCTTTCTCCTCATTAGTCATTTTCGTCTTCAATAGCAAAACTATCGTTGTATTTAATATCTGTGCCACGTGTTGGTGGGAACATATATTTGAGCATTTTTTACGAATAATCTTATACTTTATTCAGCTACTTGAATTGTCACTGTTCGTTGCAAGTGATACGCTGCAAAAGAACGAGAGAAAACATTTCTTTTAAAGTAAACGTAATTAGTTGTTTTTTTTCTCTCGGATTTTTGTATTCTTACGTTGATTACGATGCAAGAAGAAAAGAAAAAAATATTCGTTAATGTGACCTTTTTCGATGATTCATTTATCTGCTGAATGTATTTGAATCAAGTGTGCATTTTTAGCTTGAGTCATATTGTATCAAATAGGATTGATACTGACGAAATCGTTGAAATCTGGTGTGAACAGGTTAGAAAATTATTCTCGGAGTTCATTTGAGAATTTCAGCAATGATATTTTTCTTGAACTGTTCGTTTATCTCTATTCAAATGAAATCTATTTATCATTTTGTGGTTTAAACAATAGCCTCAATCATTTAATCGATTGCTATTCATAACATGTCGATCTTCAATCGATTCAAACATCACACTTTCTGGGTCTTCGAGAATTAACCATCAGTAATTTCTCACTACAAGAAGTAGTTCATCTCTTAAACGGTCTGCCTGTGTATCACTTGGATTATATCTATCTTGGTGTATATGCCTGCAATGAAGTTGACTATCGTGAAACCATCGCTTAGGTTCAAGAAAAAGTCTTAGCACTGGGCCAATGCCGATTAGATCGATGCCACTTGAGAAATCAACTTTTAGCCAATATCGAAATTGTACCATCAATTCTTCTCATTATATAATGCGAAAAATCCCTCGTATCGATTTCAAGTTCGATCACTCAAGTGATTCTAAAACCGAATGAAACTTGTTCCAAGAAGGACCTTGCTACTTTTCTATCTAGTTGCTGTCCTCGTGAGAAAATATTAATTATTCAAATTTATGTCAATCAATGTTATCACCCAAATATAACCATTGATAAACATGAATAGCTACCAATAATTCCTCAGTCATTTAAAACCTTTCATCTAATAGTACTGTACAAGAATCCGGATGAAATGCACACGTTCTCTAGAGAAACTTCGCTGTGAGATAAAGTTTGGCCGATGTCTGACATTCTTCAAGAACACTATCGTGAGGTTATCATCGATGCACCATTCGCAAGCGTGTGGTCTGTAACAGTTGGAATGGGCTGAACACTGTTGCCATGGAATAGTATTTGTTGTGCGACAAGAAAGTAGATATGCTTGTTTTAGTTGCTGTATTTTATATTCGAGAATCATAATGGTATCTTGGTCTGTAGTGCGAATAATACAGCGTACATGGAGGTCAGGTGATGTTTGTTCCATCGAAATGTCAAAATAATCCACCCCACATGGTTACTAGGAATATGGTCAGATTAAGATAACATATTGATTTAGGAAGCTCTATTACGATAATTTCACCGAAAATACTGAAAATGGTAGTCAAGGAGATGCACTCTTGTGCAACGTATCTTTTCAGGCTACTTGAGTACTAGCACGAAGCTAATGAGAAAAGTCTTTATAAAACCGCATCATTTATTTTTGAGTCTAGCAACTGTACATCATATTGATGAATAATTAAACCAAATTGCAACAATTCTCAGTCTTGAGAGAGTATTCATGAAGAAAACTACGATAAAATGACATTAGATTAGTTTTTGAAATTTATCAATTCATTTAAAGCTAAGAATCTAACAATATATTATATCATAGAAAGATAGCACCGTATTGATGATTCATCTTTGCGGCTGCCAAGAACAGAAAGTGTTACGGATGAAATATTGTTTCATTTTGTGTAAACAGAATGCTGATCTGAAAAAGGCATTATTATCGCTACAAGGAATATTTTTTAGAGGACTACTGTTGCCCTCATAGCAAAAAAAGGAGACGAATGCTGTCTCAGATAGTGGAAAGAAAATATCGAGATATCATAGAATTCATCAGTGAGTAGTTCATTCAATTCAATACATTCCTTTTTATTCATCAATATTATAATCACGAACGTAAATGTCACGATCAAGATAACCTGTATCGATAGAAGCAGCAGCAATAGAAGTGCGACGAGCAGCATAATAAGCTTCACGATAAGAATCATTGTCTATCGACATTTTATTGCGATTAATCAATGCTTCATGTACAGCAGATTCTGAAATTTAAAAAAAAATATTCAGAAAGTCCATCATTAGAAAATGATGAGTTCGGTCTTTCGGTAATCATTTGTATAGATTTTTCAGATTAAAGCAATATTAAATGTTTTCAGCTTTTGTGATTAGTTTTTCTCTCAAATCAGTCGTTGTTCTGGTTGATTTTTGTAAGAGTATCGGCGAGATTTATAGAAGAGCAGCTCTTTTTGGTGATTCTTGTCTGTGTGTAATGGTGGAGGATTCATTTTACACGTACTTTGTTGAGCCTTCAATGCTATGCATGCATTTGATAGTTAATTAGGAAATGTAGCTTTTTTATCTCAATTTTTATGCGCGTTCTACTAGTATTTAGATATTGTGAAGTCCAAAGCGAAACGATCACTTAGGAGAATATTTGCAAATCTTCGTATCTCAGCTTTCGCGATTTACGCATGTGTAGTACATCTGATACGCTTTTGTTTCAACCATTTGTTAGTTGCTCGATATTATTCGAGAAAAAAAATTGCATCGCTTCGCTACGTCTTGAACATCATGATTTAGCAGAAATTTTCAACATCGCACTAAGTACTGATACAAGACCTTGTTGTGGTCGTTTTTAGTTTACTCTGTGACATGTCGAAATCAGAATCTTGAAACCAGATCCTCTCCTATCTCTTTAATATAATTAGTTTTGATTACACAAATGGAGAGAGTACGCCATTGCAAGTATAGATATGGGTATGAATGTAAAGAAATGACTGATACGCACATCTTACATAAATCCACACTCATACCGGATTTCATAGAGTATTCTTCAGCAGTACTTCAATAATTTTCAAGTTACAATTATTCATGCATTGCATAGCAATATTGGGATCCCGTTAAGGTTTTCTCTCTTCATCAAGTCATGCACCATCACTTACTCTACCTTGTCCTCGTCGTTCTTCTCACTTTCTCTTTTCTTCTGCAAATGTGTACATGTAGTTCACGGGAGTATCTTCCTTCTAACTTGCCCTTATGTTGTCTACCATTATCTTTTCGTCGATCCCTGCTGTTCTATTGTTAGCATGAGTGCATATCGTCTGAGCAGATTTTTACTCTGCACTCTTTCTGATATTCATCTAGAAAAATGATGTGAAACCGTTTCAAGATATCCGCTGTTCGCTCAATATGCTCTTATATCTCTCTAATGTCTCTCTCTTTTCTAAATGTTAGTATAATTAGCTGCTAATTTTCGTAATAAGGAGGTCTGGTAACATATACTTACAGAGCTGTCGGAATCATCAAGCACCAGTTTTGCAATGGTTGACGATAGTTCACGAAATAAAATTTGCACAAGAAAATATGGCTATAATTTCGAGTTTTCTCAAAATAATGTCAGGAGTTCATACAGCAATATGTGAGAGTGTTTCAAAATTCTTAGGATGGATTTATAAATTTCGATGGACTTTTAACGATTCTTTATATATTTTTTCAAATGTTACTACTTGATTTAAAGAATACGTGGATAACACAGGCATTTTTAACTAGCATTTTTGGAATTTCGAGGCAAAACATGACATTACGAAGCACATTCTAGCTACTTCGTGAGAAAAATTAGGAGCTATAGCATATAAAAGAACTTATCAAGAACTCAACGATATTTGTATTTGAAAAAAAAGATATCTGATTTAGAGATGGAGTTGTTTCTCAAAAGGAAAATTGTGATAAAATCGTTCATACATACTATTAAAGCGTTGTTTTAAGTTCAGATGAATCAGATATTTCTTCTTCGTTTCATCAAACTCCATACGCTCAACGGTGAAACAAACGCCTGGAAATACTAATTCTTCTTCTTCGCCTTGGTACTCAGAAAATTCTTGAACATTCGCAGTAAAAGCGAAAGTGATTTCCATGATGAATGTCACGTTGCAACCGGGAAACTGGTCGACCAGATTACGATTTCGGCTGCACGAAGTAAACGCTTGAAATGAGCCATATTTATCGGGTCGTTGACACAACTCACGATAGGAGTCAATTTGAGTTTCAGTTAGCTTAGCTCCTCGGTACAATATTTTTTTTTCTTTTTTCGTCGTAGCCTTTAGATTGGTTGGATCATCCCACAAGAGCAAGCAAAAAGGTCCCAACGTTCGAATTTTACTTCGCCACACATCTTCATGCTCGTTGCTTCCTACTAATCTCATAGTCTCATTCAATTTCTTGTACAAAAAGTCTTCCATCGAGTAGAGATGAGCACAGCATTTCCAAACTTCTTTTACACCTTTATCTTTTTGATTCTTAAGTTCTTTAGCCATCCATTTGGCTATACTTAGTCGTCCTACTTTTCTACCTTCTTCGATGATACCGAGGGCCGCTTTCTCAACAATGACCGGTACGATGGATGCGTCTCGTGATGGTAGTTGGTTTTTTTCAAGTTTCAGATCTTTTCTTATTTCTTTTATAAATGGCGAAATCCAACCGTATTGACCACCGAAGGAATGCTTGCACGAGACAGGATCATTTAAGAATCGTTCTTGCCGTAAATAAATACAATCTCTCTTGCCGATCATTCGTTTTATAGGGCTTTGTTTGCTGGTATCTGTTTTTGAGACTTGAGTATTATGTTTGAAATCTATACAGTAGTTGTCTAATATGACATGAAGCTGCTTAGCCTGAAATGCTTCTTCAATGATGAGATTTTCCACGTCAGAGAAACGAATCCACTCAGCTGGCTGAGACTTGTCTAATGGATTCGCATTTGACTGCCACATCCATTGAACGCATGCCCATGGTTCGGTGAGCGTAGAAGATGGACGAGTCATGACTCTTATTTTCTGCAACTCAAAGCAAACAATAGACAATTATAACAACTAACCTGATATCCGTTTTTGTTCTAGAAATGATACAAATAAAAACATATCCGTATATGTAATACATGAACTTCGTTGTTATCGTATTTCAAAAAGATGTGTTGTTATGTTGCATGATATCATCGAGAAAACGTTGCATTCTCGTCATAGTTGTAGATTGCCGTAAAAGTAATACACGAGGGGCAGAGCACGACACATTTTTAAAAGCCTGCGAAGACCGACGAGACTCACTCGAAATATGTTTCCTATAAGCATCTTACGGTCAATGGATGTTTGTGACTGCTATTGTTGAAACGATTAAGTGATGTACACAATTTAGTTGTGTTAGAGAAAAGAAGAACTGTTCAACCCTTTTATTGTCTCCCATATACTGATGATAACCATTTCTGTTAAAAGTAGAGATTATAGACTATTTTGTCTGTATTCTTTCTGATCAAATTTATCTTGAGTTCATTCGGTATCCATGTGTATTAAATACTTTATATGTATTGTATAGAACAACTGCGTACTTTGCAGCTGCTCTTGAGCGTTCGTCTGGTAATATAAAATTGATGTCGATCAATGATCGTCGAAAATCAACCATTGACCCAAATTACTTCGTTCTTATCTAGTTAACTAATATTGTTTAACCAACAGCTCATAGATTTTTCTTGTATATAGTTTTACAAGAAAACTTTATATGATTCTGATATTTGTACTATGTATTTGGATGGGCTAGTCACAAATAGTGGTGTTTTCAGTATTTTTCTACGATTCCTTTTAATGTGCATTATTCACAGCTAAATAGTAAGGACGTATAAACTGTTGATTTGGCTCATACAACATTTTCAATGGCTTTATTGTAATTCCATGGGGCAAATATGGCGATCTTTAGAGTCATAAATTAAAGTAAACTTTCTAAAATCGAAGGCCACTTTGAGGTACAGTACCGATAAAAAGTTATTGAACTTTCATAGAATCTTTATTTATTTAGTATTTAAAAAAACGATTCGCACTCTTTTCCGATGTATTAAGCTATATCTGTGTTTCTTAGAGAGTGTGGATGTGAAGAGATGGCTGGTGTTCACATCCACACTCGGAAATTTTTTTGTTTCGCTATAGAATCCGATCGCTCAATGTAAAATACCATACGCAAGCAAGAATGTTGAATAATTCTGCAAAATAAGTAATTCTTGATCAACTTGATCTAGGTAGAAATTTTAGATTTTCTACGAGACCTTTAAAATATATTTATTGTCTATTTTATTTGTACGGTATCAAAACTAGGGGTGTCAGATTAGCATTAGCATTGCATTAATTAATACTATTTTTTATGCTTTGTGTTACAGTTAAAAAATGAATTTCATGCTTTTGCATTCGTGCTAAAAAATAATTTAATACGTTGGTATTAGTGTTAGAAAAGTATTAATTTAATGGTAATGCTTAGGGTTCCAAAGAACAGAATAAAATTGGTTGCTTATGAGAATTTTTTTCCCAAAACAGAACAATTTTGTTCAGTTATGGCCCATGTCGCCTCTTTTTTACCAACTGCGTCGCAGTTACGCGCACTGCGATCAATGCGTCGCAGTTGCGCGTAACTGCGAAATTTTTATCGCAACTGTGCGGAACTGCGAAATTTTTATCGCC
>CAJNSZ010002863.1:0-13286 GCA_905329745.1 Rotaria sp. Silwood2
ATCGAAAACCTTTGAAATATTTTGAAATATTTTCAAAATTATTTTGAATATGATTACACGATCAGAAATTCTTTAAATATTATACTTCTAACCAAGTATAGAAAAAAGTTAATCTGCAATGACATTTTATATTTTGGTAAATAATTCATCATTGGCGCAGCCAGAGATAGGAGTATTAGCAAATTGTGAAAAAATTCAAAATTAAACTACGAACGGATTGTTTTAAAATGATACTAAGCGTTAAGTATCTGAAGATGTTCCGGCACATGCATGCATACATAAAAATCCCAGAGGTAGTATTTTGATAGATAGTGTATTGCTACAAACTGCTTAAACTGTGAAGAAAGTTCAATTGACTATGTTTTTCATTAAATCGACAATCACGAAGATGACTATTCAATGGTTTATTTTCTTGAAAATGCTTGTTATTCTACTAATATTTGTTACTATTTTTACATGTGTTTATCAATAGTTTTGCATATCGTGTATTTAAATATTTGCAATTTGAAGAATGTATTTGTGAAACAGTACAAAAAAGGGCAACAAGCTTGCCTCTTGGTTGAGGATAATATGTTTCTCTTCAACAAACATCGGCTAACACAACAGTACGTTTTAAAAAATCGTAGTCCCATTAATTTTTCATTTTTCATTAGATTATTTTATTTGGATTAGTTATAAAAAAAGAAGAATGAATTGAGTGACATGTGAAGAGTAGATAGTGACGAGGAGAACGAAAGAAATTATTCTGCGACGAACAGAACGAAAGAAATTGCTTTGCGACGAAGTGATTGCGACGAAGTAATTGCGCCGAAGTGTCGTGCGACGAATTGTACTAGCGCCGAATTTTTCACGATCAGTACCAGTAACGGTTCCATTCCATCTCTAATCACATCCATGTCAATGAAGATAACATATTATGTAAAAGTAATGGCAAAAAATGTCGATCCTTATATCTCTTCATAGACATATTTTTGAAAAGTAATTTTTTATGATTCGATAAGAAATTTTCTCCTCCTACGAGCTGTGCATAACTTTTTAAGTTACACACTCGTAAATAAAACGGAATGAGAAGAAATAGAAACACCCTCAAAATAGTTCTGCACTTTTTGTACATTTCAGAATAGCGACACGAAGTGACGAGTATGATATCGCTTTATTTTTGGCACGCGTTCATAAACTAAATGACATTAACGCAAGAAGAGATGATCGTAAAATAAATGTTTGTTCATTTTCATTGATTTATCGGAAAAGATCTGAAAATCAACCGAAAAAGGATGCGAAGATGGTAGCAGATATATCAGCAGCTGCCATCTATCAATGAAAGAGAACAGAAATTTCACTTTTCATTAGAAAAAGCATGAATAACAAAAATATTTTTATTTAACAATGTAATATATAGTCTCCCATGCCACATTTCATGAAGATTCTTTCGAACATCTTGAATCAGAGCAGTCTTACTAATTTGTTTGATCTTTTATTTGATTCTAGAAGTCAATAAATTTAAATTTCTAGTTTTTCAATTATCCTCATACACTTTTTCTGTCAATAAAACTAAAAATATTTCAACTAGTATTTTAGTTGATTGACAGAATTTCTTCGATAAATGAATAAAAAGATAAAAAAATTATCCTACAGACATCTCTTTTCTTCGTCTCATTTCGCTTATAAATGCGTGACAAAAAACAAATTAAACACAGTTCGAACACACACAAGTTTTCATTCGAATGCATGTTCAAAAATGAAGGATATTGTACTCGATATTTTGTCTTGCTACTGTGAAATGTAAAAAAAAAAAAAGTGCAGAACTATTTTTAGGGTATCTCTATTTCTTCCTGTACCGATTTGTTTATGAATGTCTAATGAAAAGAAGTTATGCATAGTTTGAAAGTGGGAAAAATTTCGTGTCTAATCGTCAAGAAATTTCTCTCCAGAGCCATTTCTATGAAGAAATATAAGAGTTGACACTTTTTTGCTGTTGTTTTTGCATCGTACGTTATACTCTGTCACGCACCATTCAGTACGACTTCACATACTGATGACGAATATTGCATTGCTTTGGTGCTAAAATGTAATCCTAAGAGCAGAAAAAAAGATTTAAAATAGAAAATAAGTTTCTTTTGAAAGCCTCGAACTCAACCGATATTGAATATTAAGTGTCCTTGGTCTGATAATCAATAGGTTATACATGAGAGAATATTTTCTGAAAGTTCGATCTTAGCCGAATTAAAACTCTTTGTAATGTTTACAAAATATAGTGAGAATCAGTTTTTTTAACCTTCTGTTGCATATGAAGATGAGTGAGTGTGAGCGTACGTGTGGATGTTGGTGTGAGTGTAAATTTTCTCTTAACCTAAACCCACACCGGCTATTTTAACATGTTCAAATATTCTTATAATCTTTTTTGTCTATTTCGACAAGGTCCTTGAAGAATCAAACAAAGTGTGACGCGGACTCATCAAACTGCGAGTGTGTATTTATTTTTCGTTTTGACTATTAACGAAAACGTGAGCGGTGATTTTACAAGGTTATTAATGAATATAGTAAATTAGAAGTTAATTGGTTGTGTTCTGTGCTATCATCCTGTTA
The DNA here is from genome assembly GCA_905329745.1 of Rotaria sp. Silwood2. NCBI lineage: Eukaryota > Metazoa > Rotifera > Eurotatoria > Philodinida > Philodinidae > Rotaria > Rotaria sp. Silwood2. The sequence continues at coordinate 2,587 of CAJNSZ010002863.1, forward strand.
GTTTATTGACGCACATAATATTTTAACCAGTCAGACTCTCTCCTTCATGATATAGTTGCATATTTTTTTCCAGTTTACATCTGATTAGTCATGAAGTATTGCATTGGCTTCGCTCGATTTTTATCAAATTACTTTTGAGCAGTGAAGCAAGCATATTTTTTAATGACATTAATTAATAGTCAACAACAATTTTGTTTCTTTAATGTATAATTCATGAAAAAATATGCTTCCATACACGTCGAATTGTTTTTTGATACATGAAACTACAAAATTCCGTAGTATTTGTACTATCCTTTGTTTGTATTAATTTTTGACTTTCTATGAATTAAAAAAAGGTTTCAAGATGGGCATGCATTCAGTAATGAACATCAATGAAATTGACAACGATCGAGATGTGAAAGCAGACACGTGTTTCGACTATTTCACTTTTGTTCTTTCTCATGACATTAGAAAAACCTTTATCATTTTTCGATGTTCAGAAGATGTAGCTGTCAAGCGTGTGCAGATCATAGGCATGGGTCCCTGTCTTTCATGCCTGCACTTAGAGCCATACCTCACAATATATAAACCTGAAAGATCTACAGTAATTAAAAATAGTGAATATATAGGGTATAGATTTTTATATAATTGCAAACATCCTCAAGATTTAATTTCATTTTCGAATTGACTGGGTGATTTACTTTCAAACTCCAATTGAAAGGAACTAAACGTTAATATCATGACATGGTGGGTGCATGATGTTGGTATGGGTGTCGGTATGAGAATAAGAAATACATCTGCACCAAAACTCATATCAATGTATCCATTTAGAAGAGCACTGATGAGAGAATGAATTTATCTTGATAAACATACAGTATTTAATTTTTAAAATAAAGCTAAAATGACATTGATTAGATGCTTGAATTGTAATCAGAATAAGAAGATTTTCTTTGGATCAAGTTCGTTCAAGGCTCATGCAAATTATGATACGGACTAGTATCGAACTGCACATGTATAATTGTTTTTTCATTTTTTCGATCAAACGAAAAGTGACTGATAGTTTTAGAAGACTTGATGTATAATTTAGATAACGAAGTAATTACCTGTTCTTTATGGTGTTACTTTACTTCATATATGGGTAAATAACTTGAAATCATTCATGCGCTGTGTTTCATGATACGACTACGCATTCTATGTTCCGTTTTTTTCTCGGGATACACAACGTATTTAAAGATTGTATTGCATTCATTTTGTATACTTTGATCTGATTTGTTTTTCAAGGTAGTATATGTATATCTTTTTCACCGAAACTAACTAAGAATGAGTAAAGATTTTGTTTCTTTAGTATATAAGTGATTGTAAAATATACTTTGACGAAAGTCGAATTGTTTCGATATATCAGAGTGCAAAATAGCTCACTGTTTGTAGTATGCTTTATTTATATGAATTTTTGATCGACTATAGGTTAAGAAAGGTTTTACGATGAGAATTCATTGAATGACGAAGATCGATTATCTGGTAGAGGATGTAAATGGAAGAACAAATACGTATGTGTTGTTGAACATTTGACCTTCGTTCTTTCTCATGGCATTCGATAAACTCTTACTAGTTCCCGATACTCTATAGGTTGCTTAGTTTGTAAGTGATTCCTTCCGACATAGAGAAAGAGGCTTCGTACTTATTAACACAACGTATATTAATAAGTGTACGTTTTAAATGGTATTTTTTATAACTCCTTGCAGACTTTATAAGTCGAAAAATGTATGAAAGTGAGGATAAATGAAAATAAGCAGGATTTGTGTCTTCTAAGAAAACAAACGTAAATACAAGTGATAAGTAATAAAATGTTGTATAATCAACGGCTCGAATGACTAAACAATTACCTTAAAAAGAACCGATGTCCCATATATGATGATCTATTTAACTTCAATCAAGATTGAGAGAAGAAAAAAATCATTGAGTTCAGCTTGAGCTGGAATCTAGATGTTCTTTAGAGTTTGAAAAATCTGAATTCCAAAATGGTTTCTCTTCGGAGACTTCTGGAATTCCTAGTATCTGAATTGAAATAGAAAGTGACTTTTGAACTCGCAGAAGCTGATTAGAAATCAGGCTAGTTCTAAAGGGTCTTTGAGATTTCTCTGATGTCAATTCAATTACTCTAGGTATTCACGGCTTCATAGTGTGCATGTGGGTGAGGAATTTTCTGTTCAAACACCCACCCAAAATTAAGTAAAGCGGACATAACTCTTAACTGACTAGCCATGAGCCTAAATTCTTTTAAATTTTTCGTATGTCAATAGGCTCAATCAAATAAGTTATGAAATAGTCAAAACGGAGCTGAACACTTCTAGCTCTTCCTGCTTTGGGTAAGGGATTTGAGAACTGAAACGAATTCGGAACCCATTCTTTGTTGCGTATATTAGTGCGAAACCTTTGGCAAGTCTTATCATACATGTAGAAAATGTCTTTGAGAGTTTCGTACCGATGTGTTAAATCTTTAAAAGAGTTGCAGAGTTTGTTTCAATTCTTAAAACGTGTTTTAGGTTCGGAATTGTATACGAAATCCTTTTTCAAGTTCTGTATCGCACCATTTTTCTTTTCAGTATGTGTTAGTCACATCTTCATCAGTTTAAGAGAAAGCAATTATAAAGCTGTACAAAAAAAAAGACCGTTAAAGCTACGTCAGAGATATACTGGAAATATGTTCATAACATGTACTATCTGAAAAATTTTCTATAGTTTTTTTACTTGGCTAAAGTGTTACAATAAATCAAAATTTGCTCCTGTACAAACGATCATATCATGTTTCAAAAATGATAGGTTCTTTTCTGAATAATAAATTCTGTTTCTTTTTATAGGAAAATGAAACGTTTATCATGGTCATGGAAACCTTTACTAGCCATTTGCTGTGCTATATTGTTACTCTTCACGATCGCATCAATCATTGTTATAGCTTTGATTCCTCTTTATCTCTCAATTAGAAATGTGAATGTCACGGTTAAAAGTACGTTTTTCTTTCTTCTGATTTCTTTCGTCTTTATATTTGTTCTATCTCTCTTCAGACCTGAATTATTATCGTCTTGAATATGCAACCGATTTTCAAAATGCCAGTTCGTTAGTCGTCAGCAATTTGGATGCTTTATCCAAGAATGTATGCTACTCACTTTTCCTTAGTCATGAATTGATTGTTTTATATCTATATAGCTTATGAGAGAACTTCATCTGGCAGGACTAACAACTGTTGCTGCTCGATTTGTTCCAGTATCATCGACAAATACAGGAAAAAAGAAAAGAGCAGCAAAGTATGTTAGAAAAGTATATTTTCTTGTTTGTTATGATTTTTTTCATTCTTAAAGTCTCAATCAATGTCATGAAGGTTTTAATAAAAGAGGAGACCAGTTCATTATAGTTTTTTCAGTTGGATATCCAGCCGGATGCGCTACAGCACTGTGCAAAACAAAATTCGATGACACCGTCCAGTCTAAAATAGCTGCTATCTATTTTAAAATAACTCTAACAATAACATTCACCAATGGTCAGAGTCTCTCTGTTAAACTGAGTCTCTGCTTATTTCGTAAAAGTTCTGTGACTGAAACTTTAGATGGTATGTAGCACTAACATGCAAATAAAATTTATTAGATTATCAGCTATGGGCATTCATTCTATTTAAAAAGTTGCTTTTAGGTTTTTTCCTTAAATTGCTATAAGAGAACTATCCAAGGGAGTCTTAGAAAACTGACGACAACCTTAATACTGTTAGGTACAATTTCTAACTGGTTTTTTTTTAGACTTGCAATTAGATCAACCAGTTTGCCCGTAACTGATCCGGTCAAACTAAACTTTAAAAACAGGAGGATTTTATTGTAATATTTGCTGTTTTTCGCAGCATTAAAGCTAGTGTTTTCTTGATCTTTTTTATCGATTTTTCATGGTTTACCGATCCAAAAAAAATTACCATGGAATTCTGAGCAAACAAGTTGTTTGTTATTATCATCAGTGTTTCGATTCTTAGTTTTGAGCTTTCTTTTTTGCAAAATATAATGCGTTATCTAGAATCATGCTGAATACACTGATGATGGTTTAGAAAACTTACCAATGTTTTAGACCTTGAATTCGCTCTATACTAGAAGTTTTGAGTGTGGATGTGGGGTATGGGTACCAGGAAGGGGAAAGCTCCTCGACACTCACACCCACACTCCACACCAGACTATGACTTGGTCTTTAATATTAATTGAAAGCGAAATAGAATTTTATCTATTTTGTGTTGAACGAATTGAATAATGATTATAATGTTCCATCCGAGTAGAATATTTTTATAGGTATCTAACAAGGAAACATTCCCAGGTGCTGGAGCGCTTTTCAGTCGGGGTTTTGCGCATCTTGTAGCCCATCGTGAGATGTGTCTATGGTAAAAAGAATTTCGATTTTCTGGTTTGTTTCTGAGGAGATCGAAGATTTTTAGAGAATTTTCACTATAGGGCATGATATTTGCAGCAAGACTAGGTTGTCGAATTTTGACCTGAAACTTTGGCCACATAAAGGTGGCATCTAGACTAGTTTGAATAAAAAATTTCAGATCTTTTGAGCTACATCTCTCTGAGATATGGAGCCTTCAAAAATTACATGCTGTATATATTACCTATCAAAAACGGCCTATACCTTGAAGGCTTCATATCTCATAGAGACGTAGCCCAAAAGTTCTGAAATTTTTTATGCAAACTAGTCTAGCTGCCATCTTTATGTGGCTAAGGTTTCAGGTCAAAATTCGATAACCTGATCTTGCTGCAAATGTCATGATGAGTTACAAGATGTGTGAAACTCCGACTGAAAAGCGCTCCGGCAGCTGGAAATGTTCCCTTGTAAGCCAAAGACGTACATTCTCAAAGTGAAAATAAATTATCTCGAAATGAACACATGACATCAAATTTCTACATCTTCTTGTACCCATTTCAAATAGTCATATACATCGTTGTTTCCTTCAAACAATAAACTATTTACACTGTATAAATACAAGAAAAATGAACTTTTTTTTATAAGAAAAATTTAATACGGTTTCTAGTAGATACAATTAGAATCTAAAAAAGAAATACTTCAATAATCAAAGGATCATATTAATCATAGTGAAAATGAATATTTTGTTGACACAATACACCAATGAATCTTAAAACCTATTTCATTATCAACAAAAACAGCAGCACCAATGACATTTACATCATCGAATGGCCAGCAAAATTGCAGCTGTGTCAACCACCACAGTTAGAGTAGAACTGAATAGGTTTTTTTAAACTTTACACATATATTAGTATCTTTCAGTTACACAAGCATTTGAGAAATAAACCCGATTGAAAAATTGACATCGTAACTGTTCGGTTCTGATCTCTTAAAATTGATATGTCCCATCCTTTTCGATATCAAAATTGATTATTAACAAGAATTAATAATCTAGTTGCAATTTAATTTGAAGATCAGTTATACACAATGGAGCTGTTAATTTTCTTTAGCTAACTAACATTACTAGAAATCTTTCGATTTTTATTGTTTTCTTTTCTATAATTAACGTAGAAAATGTTACTACTGAAACACAAACAACAGTTACAACCACCGATATGCCAGGCTATTCAGTCTATCCATCAACAACAATAGCCGTCGCAAGAAGACGTCGTCGTAGATCTATCACTCGGCCATCTCAAAGTATTGCTCATATGCCGATTGGTGGTGGCTTGCTCATTAGTCTTAATCACAATACTACACATTTAATTAAAAATCTTTATGAAGAACATAGTTTTATTAGATATTTTCCATTTGGTGTGGAATCTCTAGTTGGTATTGATGGAAAAAAAATTGATTTAATTAGTTATTTACATGAAAATAAAATATCAAAGTTTATTTATAATCAATTAGTTAGTCAAGATCATGTTATTAATGGTAATTATCTTACCATGGGAGCTTTAGGTTGTCTAGAATCTCATGTTCGTGCTTGGCAACGTGTTGTGGAATTAAATATGCCTATGCTTGTATTGGAAGATGATGTACATTTAAATAAAGAATTATTAAATATTATGTTTCCTTATTTACTTTATGCTTTACCCACCAATTTTAGTCTATTCTATTTTGGTAATTTAGTTGGTAAAGAAATGGAAGCAAAACTAATAGATTATAATGAACTTTTATGGAAAATAGATGGTTCCAATTGGGGTACATATGCATATATTATAAGTCCTTCATGTGCAGCAACATTACTTGATTTTATTTATCCAGTTCAAACTCAAGTTGATTCAATGATTATTGATATTGCACAATCACAATTATTGGATGCATTTATGTCTAAAATCATGTTAGTCAATACTGATAATCAATTTAACAGAAATTCACTTACTCAACGTTATTTGATTCCACCAATTATTATTCCACGTGTTTTTCATTTTATTTGGCTCAATAATAATTCTGTACCTGATGCTACTCAACAATATATTGATTTATGGAAAACATTTCATCCAAATTGGGAAATACTCATATGGACACATGAAACAATAGCTAATCGAAATCTATCATTACATAATCAAAAACGTTTTCAAAATTCCGTTCAAAGTTTACGACAAGCATCAGATATTTTACGTTATGAAATTCTTTATCAATATGGTGGTATTTATATAGATGTTGATTTTGAACCATTGAAAAATATTGAACCACTTTTACATGGAGTGGAAGCATTTGTTGCTTATGAAAGTGATTATTTCATTTGTAACGGTATTCTTGGTGCTATCCCTGGTCATGATTTAACACAACGATTAATTACAGGATTAGAGACGAATTTGGCTCTATTTGAAAATGGAACAGTTAATCAACAGACAGGTCCATATTATATAACAAGACAAGTTAAAGACATGCAACAAGAGCAGAAAACAACAATGAAAGATGGTTTTCAAATATTTGCACCTCATATTTTCTTTCCTTATGCATGGTATGAAAAGGATCCAGGTCATCCATATGATGCATTGTCTTTTGTTGTGCATCATTTTCGTTCAATTACCCAAATTAAGCAAGATGCTGCAGAAGGACATTAATCTTCTTTATATTCAATACCTATCTTGTGACTTATGAAAACACTTTTATTAATCTATTATACTTTTTCTCAATTCGAATTCTGTTTTTTTTTCTAACTTCTTTCACGTCGAGTAGTTTTTTAAAAGCCAATATTTCAATATAGCGCTTTTTTTTTAATTTATTGATACTCTATCTCTTGGTATATTGCATAATAAAATTCTCTGATGTGTGAAAATATTCACATAGTCGACATTTATCAGACCATTAATCACTATTTTATTGATAATAGATGAGTAGTATCGAAAAATGGATCAATCTTACTTTGCCTTTGAAACATACAAATAAAGTAAACGTTTGCGCTCGATTATTTTAGATAATGACCTTCTAAATGCACATAAAATATCAAAAGAAATTGATAAAAAAAATCATCAGATTTACCTTCATGATCTGTTTACTCACACTCAAAGATTTAATGGTGATTATGGCTCCATGAATCATTCATGTGCCGTCCATGTTTCGCTGCCATACGATCTATTACAATTACCTTACCATACTGTTATGGTATCACAACAATAACTAGTTTTCCCCGTTTTTCCACGAAAGATACTTTTTTTTACAAAATGCGGGTATCTAGAAAGGTTCGCTCGAGTAAATCGAGGTCGAGCGATTTCAATCTACAACCAGCTTCTCAAAGTTCTATACACGATTTTATCGACAAATGACGATGTTTGAGAAAATAAGGATATTTTACATACAACGACCTTTTCGAATTGAAAAACATCGAGTCTAAAATTTTGAAAAAACGAGTGCAAATTTGAATTCTTCGCACTTGATTTCTACGAACTTTTATAAAATATTCTTATTTAAAAAAAAAATTTGCGTAAAAAACCCGTGAAAATCGATTATCGTGGTAGGCCGATAAGGGGGAGTGTTAATTGCCCGAAAGGAAAAAGATCGAAAGGTAAAATCTCGAAAAAAAAAATCTCGAAAAAAAAAATCTCGAAAGAAAAAAATCCCGAAAGGCAAAATCTCGACAGGAAAAAGACCGAAAAAAAAATCTAGAACGAGCAAAATCTCGAAGTGCAAAATATCGAACTAAGAAATTTCGAAAGATAAAATATCGAATGTAAAAAATCTCGAAAGGGTGCAGGTGTGGGTGTTGGTATGGGGATTATTTTAGAGGAGAGCACACACCCACACCCACACCCACACACACCCACACCCACACCCACCCACACCCACACCCACACCCACACACACCCACACCCACACCCACCCACACCCACACCCACATACACCCACACCCACACCCTTATCCTTACTTGTAGCAAAGGACATGAAGTCTAAAAAATAAATATTTAATCAATGCTGACTTTTCTCTTGTGTACGTGTTCCCTTTAAATTTTCTTTTGTATTACTTTTTCTCTGCATCTGCAGCGGTAAAACACCGCATCATGATCAATGTCCTGTTTACATCCTCTTTCTTTTCTATTCATTTTTTTATCATGCAACACACTCGTAATTAATAAAGCATGTATTACTGAAGCACCTGAATCGATGTTCAATTTTACACTTTCGAGATTGTCGAAATTTTCGAGATTTCTGATTCTAGATTCACGCCGTTCGAGATTTTTCACGTTCTAGATTTTTTTTTTCGAGATTTTACCTCTCGATCTTTTACCTTTCGGGCTTTTAACACTAATTCGCCGATAATCGTGAGGTGCGATTATCGGTTTGGAGAGATAATCGTACTCTACGATAATCGCCACTGCTGCATTCCTACTTGAAACTAAAATTAGATAACTAACCAAGGAAGATCGTGTGCTGTCAATTAAGAAGATTGACCATATTTGAGTCAAATTAATGCTCTCACCGCCAAACTATCAAATTAAAAATATTACGTGTCCATAGTGTGCGTAAAATCAGATACTTGAATTTCAAGATATATGAAACGAGAGGATCTTATAAGGTCGTATATTAGGCTGTCAAATTTTTTCATCAGAATTCTTATCATCTTATATCTAATGAAAAATCTCGTTGAGATGAACATCTTTTGTGACAAAACGTACAATTTTTTGACTTGAAAATCAAAAGCTTGGTCAAAGTCAATGTTTGGTGTTTATATTGCTTTCATGACAAGTTTCAAATGGAACAAAAGAAAAAAAACTAATCTTTCACTTCAATTAGTATATGACATTATCGCAAAGCATTGGTATAAATATGAAGTTTTCTGCTTTAGTTCTTGTTACTGAAATGTGAGTGGATGTGTGTGTTGTATATGAATCTTATATTCATATACTGTATAATTTCACTCTGATACATATTCACACATGCACAAAAAGCAAAAAACCTCATATTAACATAAATGCTCTGGGACAATGTGACATACCAATTGAAGTAGAAGATTAGTTTTTCCTTGTTCACTCTATCTGAATAGAAGCCCTATTTGAAACTAGTCATGAAAGCAATATAAATCCAAAAATACCGAATATTGACTTTGACCAAGCCTTTGACTTTTAAGTCAAAAAATAGTACGTTTCATCACAAAAGATGTTCATCTCAATAGTCAATCTCCTTAACTGACATAGCACGACCTTCCATTGTAAGATGTGTTCGTTTAATCAACACTGACTTCACACCCATCCTCGTCAATTAGCAGTATTTTATTCCGCACGTACACTTTATCATCTTTTGGAAAGAGAAATTCGTAAATTAGTGACATCTTTTGACAGATTAACAATAAAAAACTTTATTTCGGAAGGTCTTATACAATAGTTCATATTTTTAATTGAAAAATTTCCAAAAAATATTTTATTTCAAATTATTTTTAATTTTTGTTTAATTTATTTTGATTCCAATCATTCCTCCATCCATTAATTACATATGTTTATTTACAAGTTCTTCATTTCAATTGTTCTTGATATTCAATAAGATCGTCGATAGATTTTCTTTTTCTTGTACAATTAAAATCATCGCGATATGTCTCACGATGTTCATCGTGATTCGATGAAAAAAATAACACGTTCAAATAGTGACGATGATATTCGTCTCCGTCCAGTAGCTACATTAATTCATTCAAAACCAACATCTCATGGTGCCGGTGAAATGAGTTTTGGTGCACGAGATGATGGTTCATCGATGTCATCATCAAATGAATATGTAGCATTATCATCATATCAAAATACTTCATCAGCTATAGCAGTAAGTTTTTTTTTGTTTTTTTCTCCTAATATAAACCATTATTTCCTATTTTGATTCATTCAGATGCTCGATAAATTACTTTTAATTTTTGTATGAGCTCTCATTTCTTTTGCTAATATGTTCTTAATTATTTAAATGAATAGTTTATGCTTTTTATTTCTTTTTTTTTTGAAGGGTTCAACAAAGGGATACATATCCGATCGACAACATGTTACAGCTATGTCAGAACAACAACCCACTGTTGCTCATACATATGAATTATCATTACCAATAAAACTTCTTTCAGGAGAAGATGATGTTAAATTAAGAGAAGGTTATTTGATCAATATATTTTTTATTTTCTTTAATTTAAAGAAAAAAAAAAAAATTTTTTTTTTTTTTTAGATATAACTTATGGTAGAAGTAATCGCTTATTACGATATGATGGTGACTAAAGGGTTCTGAAATCGCGTTTGTTGTTTTTTAACGAAGCAGGC